>SJYQ01009089.1:0-36943 GCA_006410935.1 Redunca redunca | reverse complement strand
CCCCTAATCCCTCCCAGCATCAAAGTCTTTTCCAATGAGTTAACTCTTCACATGAGGTGGCCAAAGTACTGGAGTTTCAGCTTTAGCATCATTCCTTCCAGAGAACACCCAGGGCTGATCTCTTTTAGAATGGACTGGTTGGAGGATTTGGTCGGGCCTCCAGATTTAACAGTCTCTGAATGAATTAGTGTTTTCTAATAACCCATCTGACACATTATGTTCGGAATGTGATTTTCTGATTAAGGCACTAAGCAGGAAACTGCTTTCAGGACAAATCAACAGACAGATGCTGTAAAAGCCATGCAAGGCCCCAGGCGTTTGCTGCAGAAGCTGAAAGGGACGAGGGATGTGGCCATAGCCTTTCTGGTCGGGTTTCAGGATAAATAAATTCAAAGGATGGAACTGTAACCAAGATTTATCCACCTTGGGAAGGAGCATGGTGTTTGAACAACATTATTCCCAGACTGAAAGCCGCTCAGAACTGGATCATCATTCCAGGCACTTGGCACGCTGGTTGATACCAGCAGCCAAGTGCATAACTGCCAGGAACTGGCCAAATCCACAGAGACACCAGTCACTTCTGAATGCTGAAAAGTGTTTGTAATATACCGTAATGAACATAACCCTACTCATTTAATCAGGTCTGAGGTCCACACTGGGGATTTCTGCATGGGAGGGAGATGTGTACTGAAATCCTTCCTTTCTCAGCTGCCATCTCCCATTCCAGGAAGAACAGAACTGTTACAGGATTGTCCCTGCCACTTTTTGTTTCATATTTTAGGTCATTTATATAGATGCTTATAACATACATGTTTCCAACCCATTTTGAATTTACTTTGATGTGATGAAAATAATGCTCTTTCTCCTTATTTTAGATTCTACTGAAAATGAACTAAGTGTTACTGAAAAGCAGAAATTTAAGAATATCAGACACCTCTCCATTCCTGGCTAACTTATCAAACTGATTTCCCCAAAACCAATGAGATGAGAAGGGAGAAAGGTGCTAGTTACACTCCCCTGTGAGAAGCTGTCTGATCCAAGGCCTTTCTGGGCTAAAAGCGACTGGGACAGGAGTTGGCCAAATTTTCTCCTAACATGACGATGGAAGATCTGGCCAACTGTTCTAGGCTCTCTTCCCGGCTTCTTTTATGTTGATCCTTAATTTTTCAAGTTCAGAAATCTGATTGCCCAAAGATTATTCCAGCCTCAGATAACTGATTCATAACCAAATAAACTCACTAGGAAACTCTCTGAGCTCAGAAGTCAATTCAGTCATTTTTCAAGTAGCAATTTCATTCCATATGCTGCAAATGAGTCGGGTGATAAGGTGATTCGTCCAAGTTCATTCAGCTCATTGCAGAACTAGGACTTGAATCCAGGTCTTTTGACTTCAAGGCCCTCGCCCTTCCTACCCAGCATGCAAGGACAACCAGAGGTTACAAAATGGCTTCCAATGAGCAGGTACACTGAGGGGGAGCAGGCAGGCAACAGGGTAAGATGGACTGTGTTGAGAAAGCTGGCCATTGACAGCAGAATCCAAGTGACAGAGGATCAAGAGCCAGAGTCCGGGTCCAGGGCAGGCCAGGGACAGGGGAAAACACAAGAGATAATTCGGGCTCTATTCAAAACTAAGATATGATCGAAATAGAAACTGTCTCAGGAACACAGCAAAAGCCAGATTAGGAAAGTTGGGCCCAAGCCATGCTGGGTGGACCCTCAACCACAAGTATTAAATTCCAACTGAGTTTCAGAGCCTTTATTCCTGCTTCTTCTGAAAAGAAACCATCTAAGACAAGAGCAGAAACCGGCCTGTAGGTGGAGCCAAGTGGCTGCCAGCCTTGGGGCTGAGAGGAAAAGCAGGGGCCATGAGCTAGCTAGGCTGGCGTTCCAATGCCACACCAGCCTTCAGACTCAAAACCCTTTTCTACACATTCTATTTCTTGACTGTTCTGAAATGAGCTCTTGATGCGGTTTTGCCTCTGAAAAACTTTCCTAAAGATGGGCTGGAGAGAGGGTGTCCATATAATTTACTACTCCACCCTGGACACTTTTGAAAGTCAAAGAGAGAGGTATTAATAATTACTCCAGGGCAGCCCACAGTCATAACCCAGGACAAAGCCAGGCCACTTGGTCATGCAGTCACCCCAGCTTGAGACAAAGCATCGGGACTCAGACATGCCCAAGCACAGCTGGTGGAGAGTGAGATAATCTTGCCAGGACTGTTTCCCAGAGAGGCCAGAGGGTTCAGGGGACTAAGGGAAGAGAAAGTCAAAGTACACAGCTTGGGTAATAACATCAAGACAGAGCCAGAGGGGAGGGATGATTTTGAGGACTGCCAAGTGTTGGCCACCTGCAACGTCCTATACAGCCAGTGAAACTAAAAGGAGCTGTTTCATTAATATCTCCACGGGAAGTTGAAGATGAAGTGTTAGCAAAGTCCTGCGCCAGCAATTTCAGCAAGAGATGGGTGGCACCAGTGGGTGGCACCACAGATGGGTGGGACATCAGTGTCAGCAGTAGTCCCAGCACCTTCGGTGGGTGTCAGCACGGCAGCTGCTGCAGGTTTGAGCTGTGACCCAAAGTGACAAGCAAGGGTGAGCAGAAGAGCTAAACACAATGGGTACCTTTCTCTTGCCTCTCCAAGCATATGGGACATCATCCACCAGAGACGGGCTGCAGTTTCATAGAGTAGATAGACTAGGAATCAGAGAAATATTATTTCATAAAGGGTGGTTACTGTAATTTTAATTTTAGCCCCAAGCTGGTGGATGAGGTGCTCACTGAGGGTGCCTAAAGTTGGGAACCTCCCTAATTTGGGGCCACTCAGTTCACATCATAGTTTTATGGTCTAAAGTAGCCATGTACCCCCAAAGTATATACATTGAAATAATGTGGATATTTATAAAATAATGCACAAAATATTTACACATGGTAATGAACACATAATACAGAAACATTTTCCAACATTTTCTGAAATTTATGGAAATTTTTCTACCTCTTAAAGAATGGCATCTACTGATACTCTCTGATATTTAACCAATTAGTATTAGTCTTTCGAAAATTTGAAATTAGTACCCACTGAACAGCTAAAATGAAAAAAGAGAGGCAGTACTAAATGTCGGCCAAAATGTTGATCTAAAATTCTAACACAGCTTGTGGAAGTGTGAAGTGATACAACCTCTCGGCAAAACTATTTAGCCATACTGAATAAGGATGAATATATGTGCTTCCACTCCTATTACACACCCAACAGCAATATGTACATATGTTTACCAAAAGACATGCACAAGGATGTTTATAGCAGCCCTATTTATAATACTGCAGCCCTGGAAACTACCCAGTGTCCATCAACAGTTGTTGTTGTTCAGTTGCTCAATCATGTTCAACTCCCTGCGACCTCATGGACTGCAATACGCCTGGCTTCCCTGTCCTTCACCAGAATTTGCTGAAACTCATGTCCACTGAGTGGATAATGTCATCCAAACATCCCGTCCTCTGTCATCCCCTTCTCCTGCCCTCAGTCTTTCCAGCATCAGGGTCTTTTCCAATGAGTCAGCTCTTCGCATCAAGTGGCCAAAGTACTGGAGCTTCAGCTTCAGCATCAGTCCTTCCAATAAATATTCAGGGTTTATTTCCTTTAAGATTGACTGATTTGATCTCCTTGCAGTCCAAAGGACTCTCAAAAGTCTTCTCCAACACCACAGTTCAAAATCGTCAATTCTTCAGCGCTCAGCCTTCTTTATGGTCCAGCTCTCACATGATTACTGGAAAAACCATAGCTTTAATTATATGGACCTTTGCTGGCAAAGTGATGTCTCTGCTTTTTAATATGCTGTCTAGGGTTGTCATAACTTTTCTTCCAGAGAGCATCTTTTAATGAGAATGAATAACTATAATCGAAGACCACACATGAGTAAATCTCACAAACACAAAGTTAAGCAACAGAAGCCAGACACAAAAGATGCCATTTGTATACAATTTGCAAGGAAGAAAAATTAAGGAATAGTCTAAGAAGTCAAACCAGAGGTGACCTTTGAAGTGGTTAGTGGACAGGGACACAAAGGAGACTTCTGATGCTGGGAGGGATTGGGGGCAGGAGAAGAAGGGGACGACAGAGGATGAGATGGCTGGATGGCATCACCAACTCGCTGGACGTGAGTCTGATTGAACTCCAGGAGTTGGTGATGGACAGGGAGGCCTGGCGTGCTGCAGTTCATGGGATCACAAAGAGTTGGACACGACTGAGCAACTGAACTGAAGTGAATATTCTGTTTGCTGATTTGGGTGCTGGCTAAACAAAGTTGCAATTTTATCAAGGTTATCATTTATCACTTTGGTACATTCTACTAGTCAAACTGGTCCCCGAGGCCAGCCTATATGTAAAAGGAAGAGTATTATACTCTATTTGGTGATGGAGAATGACAAAGTCACAGTGCAGAAGAGTCTGTGGAATGAGTGAAATTGTTGTATCCATTCCCACTATAAAATGCAACAGCATTTTGGAATTTAAATAATATTTTAAATATGCTTTACAACCTACTCCAGTTATCCAGTGTAAATTAGAACCCAGTATCACTCTGGGGTAAAACAGAGACCTTAGGAAAGTAAAGAAGAAAATAAGAATACCAGCAACCAAAGTGCACAAGACAAGGAAGGATTCTCCAGTTTGGGCCACATGCCTTCCTTGAACCATTAACTGTAACCAGAGGTTTTTCAGTCACTAAGTTGTGTCTGACTTTTTGCAACCCCATGGACTGCAGCACACCAGGCTTCCCTGTCCTTTACTATCTCCTGCAGTTTACTCAAACTCATATCCATTGAGTCTGTGATGCCATCCAACCATCTCATTCTCTGTTGCCTCCTTCTTCTCCTGCCCTCAATCTTTCCCAGTATCAGGGTCTTTTCCATTGAGGCAGCTCTTTGTATCAGGTGGCCAAGTATTGGAGTTTTAGCTTCAGCATCAGTCCTTCCAATGACTGTTCAGGGTTGATTTCCTTTAGGATTGACTGGTTTGATCTCTTTGCAGTCCAAAGGACTCTCAAGAGTCTTATCCAGCACATTTCAAAAGCAGGGAATTGGGTACACTAGGCTCCCGTCCATGGAGTCACTAAGAGTCGGGCACAACTGAGCGACTTCACTTCTGCTTTTCATTTTCATGCATTAGAGAAGGAAATGGCAACCCACTCCAGTATTCTTGCCTGGAGAATCCCAGAGACAGAGGAGTCTAGTGGGCTGCCGTCTATGGGGCCGCAGTCGGACACGACTGAAGCAGTTTAGCAGCAGCAGCAGCATGGATCAATCCCAGTCACATGCCCAATAAAACCACATGAAATGAGGCAGGAGCAACTTACCAAAGGGAGAAGCAATGGGAAAACAAAACATGCCTACTATAGATGTCATAAACAGTACCCTATTGTCATCACAAGGGAAATTTTTAAACTTGACATGTCAAGAATGGGGAATTATGTTCTCTCCAAGTTGCAGTCAGCTCTAAGATCTCTCCCTAACACACATGTCAAATGTGTATTAAATATGTGTCAAATCCATTATCGTTAATAATAAAATACTTTTAAAATATGGATTTATGTGGACATGAGTCTGAGTGAACTCCAGGAGATGGTGATGGACAGGGAGGCCTGGCGTGCTACAATTCATGGGGTCACAAAGAGTCAGACACGACTGAGCGACTGAACTGAACTGAACTGATAAAACATATTAACACACCCAAGTGTAATCTCTGACAGTAATCATGTTTCATTTCTCTTTGAGCTTTTCTAAAAATACTCATCATCTGTGTATGAACATATGTTAACACTTTTCTCTCTGATAGTTTGGATAAATCTTCCATGTTGTTTTGACCACATACATTTCTGTTAATAGTCATGAATCACACACCAAAAAATTAACTGATGACTGCAGGTGTAGCAAGCTGAACTTCAGCTCCCACTTATCCTCTTCAGGGAGAATCTTGGGGATTAAAGAGAAACTAGGTTTCCTACAATGCCATTTAACCAGATAGCTCAACCAGAGACCTTGTCAGTTTATGCGGGACCCTCCATAATGAAGGGACCTACCTGGGCAGAGGAGAATGGTTTAGCATGAGACCAGGACTCTTTTTTTGCAAGAAGCAGAGTTAAAATCATGTTACAGGAATCTACATTCCTTTCATACACTATCTTGGTTCTTTTTTTAATATTTAGTTTTAAGCTGGCTTTTCCACTCTCCTCCTTCACCCTCATTAAGAGGTTCTTTAGTTCCTCTTCACTTTCTGCCTTTAGAGTGGTATCATCCACATCTCTGAGGTTGATGATACCTCTCCCAGCAATCTTGATTCCAGCTTGTAACTCATCCAGCCCAGCATTTCTCATGATGTGCTCTACATATAAGTTAAATAAATATGGTGACAATAAACAACCTTGTTGAACTCCTTTCTCAATTCTGAACCAGTCAGTTGCTCCATACTGGGTTCTAACTGTTGCTTCTTGACTGGCATACAGGTTTCTCAGAAGACAGGTAAGATGGTCTGGTATTCCTATCTCTTAAAAGTTTTCTACAGTTTGTTATGATCCTCACAGTCAAAGGCTTTAGCATAGTAATGAAACAGAAGGAGTTGATCATGACATCTGATCCCACCACTTCATGGCAAATAGAAGGGGGAAAGGTGGAAGCAGTGACAGATTTCCTCTTCTTGGACTCTAAAATCACTGCCGATGATGATGGCAGCCAAGAAATTAGAAGACAAATGCTTCTTGGCAGGAAAACCATAACAAACCTAGACAGTGTGTTAAAAAACAAAGATATCACTTTGCCAACAAAAGTCTGTATAGTCAGCACTATGGTCTTTCCGGTGGTCGTGTATGGTTGTGAGAGCTGGACCGTAAAGAAGGCAGAGCACCAAAGAATTGATGCTTTTGAACTGTGGTGTTGGAGAAGACTCTTGAGAGTCTCTTGGACACCAAGGAGATCAAACCAGTCAATCTTAAAGGAAATTAACACTGAATACTCACTGGATGGACAGATGCTGAAGCTGAAGCTCCAATACTTTGGCCACCTGATGCAAAGAGCTGACTCTTTGGAAAAACCCTGATGTTGGGAAAGATTGAGGACAGAAGGAGAAGAGGGCGACAGAGGATGAGATGGTTGGATGGCGTCACTGATGCAATGGACATGAACTTGAGCAAACTCCATTAGATGCTGAGGAACAGGGAAGACTGGTGTGCTGCAGTCCATGGGGTCATGAAGAGTAGGACACGACTTGGCAACTGAACAACACAACATGTCGTAGACTATATCTCAGGTGGGCAGATATCTTCTATAAAGGACCAGAGGGTAAATATTTTAGGCTTTTCAGGCCATTCGGTTCCTGTAGCAACTACTCAACTTTACCACTGTAGTACAAAAGTAGCCATGGACAATACTTACAACAATGAGTGTGTCTGTGTTTTAATAAAACTTTATAAAAACAGGCCTGTGAGATTTGGTTCATGGGCTATAGTCTACAGACCCTGGACTAGAAAAAAGGGAAAAAAAGAAAACCCTACATCACAGAGGTGAGATGTGTTTGGGTAAAGAGAAACCCTAGACTGGCCCTGATGGTGAAAAGAACAAACAGAAATTGAAACACTCCCAGTTTACTTCAGCCCTTCTGTAGGTAGCCCTCTTCCTACCATGGGACTGGAGCTCATCCTCTCCTCTTGCAGAATCAGCAAGAGCTAGAACAGATTGAGACTACGTTCATATCCAGCAGAGGCTACACGTGGCAGAATTTGCATGTCTCTTCACGATCAAAAGGACTGGGGTTTCACTAATTCCAAGGGTGGGGGAGGGGTGGATAAGTTCTGAGAAGTGTCTGTTGTTGAAGATTAAAGAGATCTGTGGAGACAACACTGGGAGAAGTGGAAAGAAGGTGAGCATTAGGGAATGAAGGAGTCCAAATATCCTGAACCCCACCCCGAAAGTACCTGAAACCCAGGTCCCAATCTTTCCTTGAACCCTCTCAGAATGCTTCAGAAAAGAGGCTCTTAAGCCTCCCACAAGGCCCTGCTTAATTGCCTGCCTCACTCAATCAGCTTCTCCCATACTCGTCTTCTTGCTGTTTTTTGAGCACACCTTACACATTCCCACCCCAGGGCCTTTGCACCTCCTCACTCTTCAGACAGACTGAAAACTCTCCCTCTAAATATTCATATGGTTCACTCTCTCTCTTCATTTGGGTTTCTCAAGTAACATCTCAAAAATGCCTTCCCTGACCTTTCTATCTAGCATCCTCATCATACTCCACTTGTTTTAATTTTTCTTCATAGCATGTATCACAACCTGACAGTCTCCCCCAATAGCATGTGAGCCCCCATAACATCAAGGACTTTATTTAGTTCACTCAAGCATTCTTTGTACCTTGAATAGGACCTGGGTGCCCAATAAATATTTACTGAATAAATGAATGACTCAAGTCCAACCTATTTGTGATGGCTAATTTTANCACTGCTTCCCTTTCCCTGGCGTTCAGAATCTCTGGGCCCAAGGAAGCAGAAACGTCCAGCTCTGTTAGGATTTGTAAACCTGGGTGGGAAAGCCTGAGTGAAGGGGCCACAAAAATTGAAACTCAAATCACCAAAACTGCCTTAAAGAGAAAGAAAGAAAAAGCAGGCTTAAGGACCAGAAACCCCACCTGACTCACATCACCTACCACCATGGTTGACAACCCCCTGAAGGGTCCCCTTTGTGTTGACTTGACAATAATAATACAGGTAGATCCAAAGCAACTCAAATCCACAGCCTAAATTGACTCTGTAATGTGATCTTGTAGTAACAAACAAGACCATTATAGAATATAGCTTCAGAGCTAGAAAAGACATTAAGTGGTTATACTTGCTAATCCCTGTGTTTCAACATGGAGGGACATCAGCTGTCACTTGTCCCCAGGAGGGGGAGAGTGAATGATCTGATTCCTGTTTGGGAGGAGCTGAACTCAAGGAACTCATTCTTTCCTTCCCTTCTCTTCACAGAGAGTACTTTCTAGGGTGCTGTCTGCCACAGGGTGGGGGAGGGGAGCTGAATTGTCCATCACTGATGGCGTCTTGAGTGGATAAGTCCAATTCTGAAGTGAAGAATTAACAAGCCCACTTGACTTCAGCTTTAAAGCCGCATCCTCCATCTGACCCTCCGTAATAAAACTGACATATTGATCTCCATACCTCTCCAGTGTCTCATCCCTCAGTTGGCTCCAACTAGGAAGTAGAAGAAAGGTGTGTTTTTTTTATTGGTCTTATAACACATCTTCCATGTAGAAATTCTTCTCACACGATTGAGTTTTGACTTCTTAGATTAGCACACAAAGTCCATCTCAATCTCTCTAGTTCAGTCACTCACAAAGTTAGGGGCAAGTTATTGCATCTATACTTCCCACCCTGCTCCCCAATCAAACTACTAGACTGTATGGGGGTTATCTTTAGAGAAATGAGAAAGCTATTTCTCTAGCTTCCTCTCCTCTGCTCTGATGTCACAATTCCTGAATACAGCTGACCCTCGGTATCCACAGATGCAGAGGAACAACTGTACCATTTTGTTTTTTTGTAAGGGACTTGACCATCAAGGAACGTTATGACCAACCTAGATAGCATATTAAAAAGCAGAGACATTACTTTGCCAACTAAGGTCTGTCTAGTCAAGGCTATGGTTTTTCCCGTGGTCATGTATGGATGTGCGAGTTGGACTGTGAAGAAGGCTGAGCACCGAAGAATTGATCTTTTGAACTGTGGTGTTGGAGAAGACTCTTGAGAGTCCCTTGGACTGCAAGGAGATCCAACCAACCCATTCTGAAGGAGACCAGCCCTGGGATTTCTTTGGAAGGAATGATGCTAAAGCTGAAACTCCAGTACTTTGGCCACCTCATGCGCAGAGTTGATTCATTGGAAAAGACTCTGATGCTGGGAGGGATTGGGGGCAGCAGGAGAAGGGGACGACCAAGGATGAGATGGCTGGATGGCATCACCGACTCAATGGACATGAGTTTGAGTAGACTCTGGGAGTTGGTGATGGACAGAGAGGCCTGGCATGCTGCGATTCATGGGGTCACAAAGAGTCGCACACGACTGAGCAACTGAACTGAACTGACCATCAGGGGATTTTGGAACCCATGGAGTGTGTATGGGTGGCAGGGTTGGGGGTGGGGGGGGTTGCTCCTGGAACCAACCAGTCCCCACTTGGATGCTGAGGGACTGTACTGTACACAAGCACATGTGGTTTTAGTTTTTTGTCTTAATTGCCTTAACTTCTCTATCAGCCTGAAAACCTCCTGCTCTTCCATCAAAACTAATGGATCTCTCCTATGTGAAGCTTTCCCCAACTCCCTAAACAGTCACTACCTTCTCTGCTCTGAATGTCATAGTTTATGCTTCCATTTTAGCACTTCTAACTTTTTTGAATCTATGTACACATTGTCTCGCCAACTATACTGAAGGCAGGCTATTTAGTTTATGGATCTTTGTATTTCCAAAGCTTGGCAAATCAAAGTGTCAAAGAAGTGTTTGTGAATGAATGAATAAATATCCTCACTTAATAGTTTTGGAAAACTGAGATCCAGTAGAAACTGACATCACTTGTCTGAGCTTATATAGTAAGTGGCAGAGTCAAGACCAGACAACAGGCTTCTTGGTTCCCACTGCAACACTCTTTCCACTGCATAGTCCTATAATTATTAATAGGATGGTAAACGGCAATAGTTTATTTATTGATATTACTGATCTCTGATATTCCAGGTTGAATAAATTGCAAATATGCCTCAGTATGTGTTTAAGCAAGGCTCAGTTTTGCTAAAACTATATGCAAATATTCTTTACAGTTATTTAACATAATTGATTTCTTTTGAAGCCTAGTTCAATGCAAACAAGTGAGTTTGACTCATCAGATGAAGAGCCTATTGAAGATGAACAGACTCCAATTCAGATATCATGGTATGTTAACATTTCTGAGAGTTAATGAGCTAAAATATTTGAGGTGTACATCATAATCTTTGTATAATTTAGTCTATATATTGTAAATGATTTTCTTCTGATTATATAATTCTTATCTTTTTGTATCTATGACAGAATAAGATTTTTTGGAATGGGGGAGGTGGGAGTGGTAGGAGTTCCTTCCTTATTCATTGAGAAAACCATAATAGAAATGAGTTAAGATTGCAATGACCTCCCATTTAGTACCAAAACCTTCTTATTCTTTCATAACAAAGGAATAGTGTATGAAATATAGAATGAGATATTCTATGTTATCCTTTATTCAAATCCTAGAACTACTTGCCACAGTAGTGCATCTATCAGCAGATCCTGTTTAAGATAAAAGCCATATTACCATAGATACAATAACAAAGCAAATGTTTTTATAGAAAATCAGCTTCTAAATCTTAGCAGTGACTTTCATCAGATTCTCTACAACCAGCAATCAAATGCTTCCTCTTATCCTTGTAAAGGTAATAATCTCTCTCTTTAATCAAGAGGGAAAAAGTGTTGGCCCTATAGTTATTTTATTCTGCCATCAAATAGCAATTACTTTTCATTTCCCTTTCTAAACCCCCTTTAGACTCAAAAACTTATCTAATTTTCAAAGTCAGGTAGTATTTATATGATGCCCCCTCTTTTCCTCTAAACTCATCTCTTTTGCAGACAAGGTAAGCCTCTGCCTCCTTTGTCCCTGAGTACTGCAAACTGGGAATAGGATTTCTTGAAATTATTTCATTTTAACCAAAATCCATTAAACAAAGAATAGGTGGCCTGTGGTTTTTATTCTATGAAATTGTATCTGTTTAAGGAAGTCCTATACAGAAATCTGGAGATGAAATTGTCAAAATGCTCATTTTCAGCTTATTACCTAAGGTTACTAATACAAAATATCTCAGTAACATACTGCAGGGTAATTTAAATACACTTTATACTAGCTGTAGGTAATCTTGGCATTACTATCTTTAAGTTAGTTTAAATAAGTTTGCCACTTTTAAGACTTAAATTCAACAAAGCAAATGATAAGTCCCTATTTTAAAACTCCTAGTGTTTCCAAGCCATTTTATGGCGAACACACTGATACTTAACTGTGAATTTTTGTTTTGTGACTGCTATAAAACTTTAAAACACCTTTGTTCAGGGCCTAGCACACGTTTGTGTAAATGTCCATCTATGACTTTAAACTGAACTTGATAAAGTTTTCTTCCTTTCAGGCTACCCCTGTCACGAGTGAATTGTTCTCAGTTTCTTGGTTTGTGTGCTCTTCCAGGTAGGTGACACTACTCATCTATTAGAAATAATTTTTTTGTCAGCTAGCACATCATTCTCTGTACTGAGGAGTAAGAGAATTTCACAGACTATCAGCATAGGAACTCAGTTCTGGAAACCCTGTTGGTGGGCTTTTGATAAAGGAACATACAAACATTCTTCAGCCCTCCAACTCCATATTCACAGGTCTACATTTCTGATTTACCTATCTTAAATGTAACATGGGAGTACAACGTGAGGCTAAAGACTACAGCCAGGTTCTTGTTACAGAAGTCTGAATCCCTGGAATTATATTCCTAAGAATATAAGAAATTGAAATTCACATTCCAAATGGAATTGGTGCATATAAATGATCATGTGTAATGATTTTCTACAGTAGCTATATATGTGTTTAAATATACTTGTTATTTATGACCAAAAACTGACTCTTTGACTTGCCTTGTCATTACTTACAGGTTGCAAATTTAAAGATGTTAGAAGAAATATCCAAAAAGATACAGGTAGGTGTACTATGAGAAAACCATCTTAACAAGTTTTTAAAAAATAATACTGAAAATCTCTTTGTCATAAAGAACAAACTGTAGTCTCTTCTGAATTTTCACAAAAATGTTCAGTATTTCATTAAGTTTCAAACTATAGACTTATTCTAATATATGAAGATGTATTTGTGAAGAGCAAAGAGAACTATCATGTACTAAACATGGTGCTGTTTTTCACTAATTGTTGTCATTTTGTGCATATAAACTGTTTTTGAGGTTAGAATGTATAAGTTGGAGGGAGAAAAGTAATATAATAGAAAACTGGAATTGCAATCCCTAGAACTTTGAATATACTGTTCTTTGCAGACTTCACTGTATTGGAAATTAAGCCTGAGTTGGGAACCCAGAGGTAGTATTGAAATTGTCTATCCCAGAAAGAAAATTTATAGAACCAGGGTATAGGTAGAAAAGATGGAATAGGATCTGATCTCCACATGCCCAAAGATATTCGTAGCCTAAAGTTTAATAATCCTACAAATACACTGATAATCTACCCTGATTTGGCATTTATAAATTGCATGATACTAACAAATTTAGATTTTTAAAATATTTTTTTCTGGTTGACCTGGAATATCTCAAGCTTACTTGACCTACCAATGTCCTTATAATAAACTAAAGCAAAAATGTATATATTATTTGATTCTGATTACTATAGATTTTATAAATCTCAAAGTTCTTTCCTTGTTATCCTAGAATATCAATTTGCTAATATACTTTCTTTAATTTACCTCCCAAAAAAGACTTAAAAGAGTAATAGATTAGTTGACCCTTGCAGTATATGTAAAGATTTTCTGCTCTAGAGATATCCACCTTGGTAGGCAATTTCCATTTGGAGAACAATCATTTATGTCATGAGCAAAATAACATTTAAATCATTGGTTCAAGAAACAATCTTGCACACTTTGGAAAGCCCTATTCATTTAGTCTCTTCTGTGAAAGGAGTTTTCCAGTTTTTTACCAAAACTTTTTTTCTTCCAATGAAATCTTAAATGGAATCCAACATACAAAACAGATAACAGTGTTTGAAGGGGGAGACGTAGACTCTCCTAGCAGCACTTCCTGTACCCTTCCTCAGAGTCCTTTCTGGGAAAGTTGAAATCTACTAATCCAACCTAAATAATAGAAATTATTCAATGTGTACAGGAGGCAAATAGGAAATTACCTACTCTCCTAAAAATGGTTAAGTACGTCAACTACATGTTAAACCCTTTTACAAGTACAAAAGCATAATAGTATTATCTAGAACAGCTGTCCTTAGAAACATCCTGGGAGCCACAAATAGAAGCCATATATGTACTTTGACATTTTCTAGGGGCCACATTAAAAAAGTAAAAACAGGTAAAGTTAACTCATTTCAGTGGGTTTTAAGTATAAAACAAATTATTAATGAGATAGGGGGTTTTTTGTACTGTACTTGGTCTTTGAAATCATATATGTATATTACATTTACAATACATCTCAATACTAGCCATAATTCAAGTACAGGTTTAGCATTTCATGATAAAAGTACTTTGTACTTAAATAGCTAAATGTCCTTGGATTTGGTTGGCAGGGAGAGAAAAAGATGAGGAATCAGATGAGCCAGAATTATTCATTATGAACCAAATGCTCTGAAGTGAATATTGCCGTGAGGAAGCTCCAATAAATAGAATGACGTGCAGCTTGGTTGCTACACGTTGCTGTTCAGAATGACTGTTGCTTGGTTCATATCATTGCCCTGAAACTCACTAGGTCATATAATTTTCATACAGCTAATGCTTTTATTTCCTTGAAACCCTAGTTCATAAAATTAAATGCATAATTGTGTGGTACAGTGCAAATATAAGAGAGAATACAAGAGCTCAGGCACCATGGCTATGCTGGAGATTTTATAAACAATGCTTAGGGTGAAACAAAATAGTTTTAAACATAGCAAACAAGGTTGATTTGGTGAGAAGAAAACAGGGAAAATGTGCTATCATTCCTTCCTATTTTGAAATATTAGACATTTTAAAATTTAAAGCAATATTTATTATAAAAATTATTTTTCAAAGCAGCAATATAATTGACATTTCAAAATCCAATAAAAGGTATTTTGACTTATAAAGTCAGATCTCATTTTAATCATGTTTTGGTTCAGATGTTTCTAATTCCTATTTGCAAGTAGTTACTTTTTACCCTAGTTTGAAGACAGATCAGCATTGTTTTAGGTTATCAATAAGCACTTCAAAGTTAACAGGTTATCATTTGTTATTTACTTAATTTGTTCAGCTTAAGGGACTTAACTTCATATTTTCCCTCCTGACTGTATTTAAATTTATAATGTTTTGTCCATGTGTGTCCTTGTGTATCTCGGTCTATTGGCAGAAGAACTAAAGAGCTATGGTATACAAGACATATTTGTTTTCTGCACCAGAGGGGAACTATCAAAATATAGAGTTCCAAACCTTTTGGATCTCTACCATCAGTATGGAATTATCACTCATCACCATCCAATTCCAGATGGAGGGACTCCTGACATCACCAGCTGCTATGAAATTATGGAGGAGCTTGAAATTTGCCTTAAAAATAACCGAAAAACCTTAATACAGTACGTTCTCCTTTTCTCCATATAATACGTAAGAAATGTCCCAGTCAAAAATGATTTCTCAAATTATTGCATCCTATGCACTTATTACCTACCTTATATTTCATTGCAAAGATTTAAAGGAGGTAACACTTGAAAAGTCCTGCACAATGCCTGGCACAGAGCAAGCACTCAGATATTTGCCATGATGATTTTTGAAGAGTAAGGACAATGAATGAGTAGATTGGGAAATTTTTAGACTAGGGTCACAGGCTTTTTTTTTTTTCCTTTTCCTTTTGCCTTAGACCTTTACTCATAATTTGGGGATACTATCCTTCCCAAAAAGGTCAGGGTGTCATTCTTGTTATATAACAACACCTTAACTATCAGTTGACCTTTCAGTTTCTTCCTTCCAACAGCAAGAAAGTGAATTTTTAAAAACATTAGCAGCAAAGGAATCATCCCTAACCCATGAGCAATCCTAAAAACAGGACTTGAAAATTTTATTTGATGATATGAATTTGCTACCTGAAAGAAAGAGAAAAGAGACTCGCAATTTTTGTCAGTGGTTGTACATAAGCTACTGGTATCAAAGTTTAAAATAAAACAAAATGAATTAAGGGAGAAAAAAGGGAGAGAAGAAAAAAGCTTCAAGAAAGGAAGAGAGTGACAATCAGCAGTAGACAGTAGTACTGCAAAGACTCAAAGTGGTGTCATGGAAAGTAACGTAGTTATGCCGGAGGTGAGCCGCAGAAAGCAAAGGGGAACCAGCTACAGAGAAAACTAGTCCTTCTTTGTGATTGCATTTTTTTTTTCTTTTTTGATATCTTAGTCTGTGTAATCCTTTCTGGAGTCACACAGAACATTAAGTAGTACGATACCTCAAAAGCTCTAAGGTCACTACTATGGGCTAGAAAGTATACAAACTATACCAAATAACATAGTCTCAGGGCACCTATTGAAAAAGCAAGCCCAGCCAGCTTCTCTCGCCTTAGATCAAGAGTTCTGGGGCTTCATACCAATAGTTTGTTTTTAAAAACAAACCAACCTAGTACAGAGGTCTTTGGGAACACACATCTGTTTATCACCAAACTAAACCCTGATGTAGAGAACTGTAAAGCAGGGGAGAAAGAACTAGAAGTCATTTTATATCCTAGTTTCCAAACTTACTCTATAGAAAAGCATCACCTCTCATCTAGTACTAATTGTAGAAACACAATTTTAGAATAAATACAGTTATCTATGATAAATTTGCTGATAAGTCTAAGTAAAATAGCATTAGATACATGGAGCTGGTGAAAAAATAATTTACAATTTTGGGATCCACTTTTGAAACAAATTCTGTGATTTTTTTTTCCCCCAAATCTTTGAAAGCTTCTGCCAAAAGATTACTAGAAATCAAACTAGCTCAGTTTAGAGAAGCTTAACAAATTCTACTCTAGCAGGTTCCAGCAAACCGAATGCTCTGATGTTTGAACACAAACAGGATGGAAAGGTGAATGGGCAGTCTTGCTTATGTCAAATGCTTCGGACTCCCATAAAATAAAGCATCTGATGACTAGAAATTTTCATTATCCTAGACTTTTCAAAAGTACCCCTACAGTGACTAATGTTTGTTCAGACAAAGAAGATTTTCTATTCATTCTCCCATCCTTGAGTGCCAACATTACTGGACAGCTCTAGAGTTTATTCCTCAGAAAGAGCATCTGGAACATTTTTTTTTTCCTGTTCTGTTTTCTATCTGTGCTGCCTGACTGCTTTCCTGGGACTTTTTTGCTCCTTTATAAAATCTGGGTAGATTACTTCCTGTCTTGTTCCTATCTTCTGGTCGTGGCAACAATCCTTGGCATACTCTGGCTTGTAACTGCATCACTCCACTCCCTGCCTCTGTCATCACATGACAGAGTGTGTCTGTGTTTTCATATGGAGTTTCCTCTTAGAAGGACACCACTCATAGTGGATTGGGCTTCCTTGGTGACTCAGACAGTAAAGAATCCACCTGCAATACAGGACACCCAAGGTTCAATCGTTGGGTCAGGAAGATCCCCTGGAGGAGGGAACAGCAACCCACTCCAGTATTCTTGCCTGGAGAATTCCATAGACAGAAGAGCCTGCCAGGCTACAGACCATGGGGTCACAAAAAGTCAGACACAACTGAGCAACTAACAAAATTTTTAGGTCACATTCATCGTACCAGGGATTAGGTACATATCTTTTCAGGAACACAGTTCAACCCAGTGTATGAAACATTGTATATGAAATATTATGAATACAAAGCACACACTCTGAGATGCAGTTCCACCTGCAAAGAAACCACAGCTAACGACACTATCACACAAGTGTAATAATACTCAAACAGATGTATATGCCACAGTACACAAGATGGCAGTAGTTTCTGTGGGGGGACAGAGGCACTTCAAAAGTTGAAATTTGAGCTAGATTTTGAAGGATAAGTAGGAATCAACCAAACAGAGGAGGAAAGATAAAGGCAGCAAGAGATATAAGTGGTACATTTTAATCTTACAGAAAGCCACTGAAATTGTCTCTTTCTGACTGTATACAGTAGAGCCTCATCTCTGAAACAGGCCTATAGCCAGGACACTGTAAAAAGCAAGTTCATCAGTTACCCAGGGGTCAGTACCTGTTTGATCCCGTCTCACATCCTGTCACAAGACACATATCTACAGTTCCACTGCAACAGATGTACTTGATGAGTTGCCAGCACCTAAATAGAATCAGTACACTTTCTTAGAAAAGTCAGGAAGTGTCCAATATACTTTTTTAGGATCTTTGAAACTGATTAAAGTGAATGTTTTCATTGCTTTAAGAACTGATCCTCATTTTCCTAGAAAATCCAGTTATATAGAACTGCTCATTTCTTCACAATGCTACATAATAGCAGCTAATGTTCATTTATTTCTTACTCTGTGCCAAGCTCTGTTGTAAGCTTTACAAATGTTACCCATTCAGTCCTCACCATGACATAGATACTGTTGTGTCCCCATCTTATAGGTGAAAAGCCTGAAGCCCAGAGAAGTTAAATAACTTAGGCTGACACATCTAGTAAGTGACAGCCCCAAGGCCGTGGGGCTCCAGAGCCCAAGCTCTAAACCTACAGGATACACTACCTCTGTACTCTTATTACATGGCTGAAGAGTTATTTATATGGATTTGTCTCATAACTACTAAGGTTTTATTTAGAGAAAAATAAAGAGGCAGTTGGTAAAACTAGTCTGATTTCTATTAATTTAGTCACACGTTACACTCCTCAGATGTTGAATGTGAAGGTGGCTCACGACTCTGTGACCCCATGGAATTCTCTAGGCCAGAATACTGGAGTGGATAGCTGTTCCCTTCTCCAGGTGATCTTCTCAACCCAGGGATCGAACCCAGGTCTTCCACATTGCAGGTGGATTCTTTACCAGCTGAACTACCAGATGTTGCAAGAGGTCAATAAAAAGGTTTTGCTTTCCTTGGCCCTTTGAGGTATACAGAATACCTCCCAGAAAAACATAAGCATACTTTGCTCTTGACTGATTCATTAAAAGATACTTATTAATCTCTGTGGGTGCAAGGCACTGTGCTAGGCATTAGACTAGAAATAGAAGGCAGAAAGAGCAAGTCTCTGGTTATAATTGTTGGGATGGAATAAAAATGTACAAACTTCAAAACTGTATTTCCCTTTCAGCTGTTATGGAGGACTTGGGAGATCTTGTCTTGGTAAGAAATATATTTCCATTATTCAGTTTTTGTTTTTTACCTCAAAGTAGGAAAACTCATTTTTCTGGGCCATATGCTCACTTTGTATGAAAATCAGACAAAACATAATATATGTCTACTAAGACCCAAAGGATTATTTAAGGACCTACATTTAGTGTTCCTTAGAAATCTTGGGTGAGAGTGGAGTGGGAGGTGTTTTCAGCATTGTTTTAGAGGATTCTGGAAAACAATTTTTATGTCTTAGAACCTGCCTTCTTGTGTTTTATTTTCTAATATCTTCCCTATGCAGGTATTATGATACAGTAACTTCTAAATATCCATGGGTAACATAGCATAAAAACCTTATTTACATATGTTAACTTTAAACTTTTCAAAAGTATGTTGGAAAAATAGCTAATGAAATAACACAGTGGGAGTAACAATTATTCCTTTTAGTGTTGGGCAGTATCAAAATTACAAACTTTTGTGTAAAGATACTATCAGGATGAAAAGACAACCTACAGAATGGGAGAAAATATTTGCAAACCATGTATCTGATAAGGGACTTACCTAGACTACATAAAGAACTCCTACAACTCAATAAAAAGACAGACAACACAGTTAAAAACTGGGCAAAGGATATAAGCAGACATTTCTCCAAACAAAATACACAAATCACTAATTAGCACACAGAAAAATGCTCAACATCTTAGTCATCAGAGAAATGCAAATCAAAACCACAATGAGATACCACCTAACACCCGTTAGGATGGCTATTATCCAAAGAATGGAAAGCAAGAGTTGGCAAGAGTATAAAGTAACTGGAAACTTACTACTCTGCTGCTTGGAATGAAACATGGTGCAGCTGCTTTGGAAAATAGCCAGGCAGTCCCTCCTCCTCCTCACCCATCGAGTTGCTGTCCGACACAGCAATTTCACTCCTAGGTATATAGCCAAAAGAAATGAAAACATGTTCATACAAAACTTATGAACATTTATAGCCATATTATTTATGACAGCCAAAAAATGGAAAAGCCTAAATGTCCACATCAACTGACAAATGGATAAACAAAATGTGTAGCCATACAGTGGAATATTATTCAGCTGCTGCTGCTGCTGCTAAGTCACTTCAGTCGTGTCCGACTCTGTGCGACCCCATAGACGGCAGCCAATGAGGCTCACCCATCCCTGGGATTCTCCAGGCAAGAACACTGGAGTTGGTTGCCA
This sequence comes from Redunca redunca, assembly GCA_006410935.1. Lineage (NCBI taxonomy): Eukaryota > Metazoa > Chordata > Mammalia > Artiodactyla > Bovidae > Redunca > Redunca redunca. The sequence goes on along the minus strand of SJYQ01009089.1, from coordinate 16,673 downwards.
TTTCCTTCTCCTTCACTCACTCACTCAAACCCTTCAGTGTGGTACTTCCTAAAGAGGGCAAGCAGAAGATGCTAATTTTTTATGTAGAATATGACAAAATGAATGATTCTGACCCTTCCTGTTAGCCAGTGGTCATTATTTTCTAACTTGTCCCCCTCATCATCTGAAATCATGTTTCTAGAATTTGACTATATTTTTGTTTTGCCCTCATACGATGATAATCCTATTTCCCATTATAATGAGTAGATTATCAGTTTCAGTTCAGTTCAGTCGCTCAGTCATGTCCGACTCTTTGCGACCCCATGAATCGCAGCACGCCAGGCCTCCCTGTCCATCACCAACTCCCGGAGTTCACTCAGACTCACGTCCATCAAGTCAGTGATGCCATCCAGCCATCTCATCCTCGGTCATCCCCTTCTCCTCCTGTCCCCAATCCCTCCCAGCATCAGAGTCTTTTCCAATGAGTCAACTCTGCGCATGAGGTGGCCAAAGTACTGGAGTTTCAGCTTTAGCATCAATCCTTACAAAGAAATCCCAGGGCTGGTCTCCTTCAGAATGGGCTGGTTGGATCTCCTTGCAGTCCAAGGGACTCTCAAGAGTCTTCTCCAACACCACAGTTCAAAAGCATCAATTCTTCGGCGCTCAGCCTTCTTCACAGTCCAACTCTCACATCCATACATGACCACTGGAAAAACCATAGCCTTGACTAGACGGACCTTAGTTGGCAAAGTAATGTCTCCGCTTTTGAATATGCTGTCTAGGTTGGTCATAACTTTTCTTCCAAGGAGTAAGCATCTTTTAATTTCATGGCTGCAGTCACCATCTGCAGTGATTTTGGAGCCCAGAAAAATAAAGTCTGACACTGTTTCCCATCTATTTCCCATGAAGTGATGGGACCGGATGCCATGATCTTCGTTTTCTGAATGTTGAGCTTTAAGCCAACTTTTTCACTCTCCACTTTCACTTTCATCAAGAGGCTTTTTAGTTCCTCTTCACTTTCTGCCATAAGGGTTAGGTATTCATAAACCTATTGGCTGGAGAAGGCAATGGCACCCCACTCCAGTACTCTTGCCTGGAAAATCCCATGGACGGAGGAACCTGGTAGGCTGCAGTCCATGGGGTCGCTAAGTCAGACACGACTGAGTGACTTCACTTTCACTTTTCATTTTCATGGATTGGAGAAGGAAATGGCAACCCATTCCAGTGTTCTTGCCTGGAGAATCCCAGGGACAGTGGAGCCTAGTGGCTGCCGTCTATGGGGTCGCACAGAGTCGGACATGACTGAAGCGACTTAGCAGCAGCAGCATAAAAAAGGAATGAAGTACATACAACCGTATGTAAATATCTTGAACACATAATGCTAAGTGAAAGAAGTCAGTCACAAAAGACAACATATGATTCCATTTATTTGAAATGTCTAGAATAGGCAAATCCATAAAGACAGAAAGTAGGTTAAATGTTGCTTAGGGGAGGGGTGCCAGGATAATGAGTGATTGGGGGTCTGATAACAAAAGGGTACAGGGTTTCTTCCTGAGGTAATGAAAATATTCTGAAACTGTGGCGATGGCTGCACTAAAATCCACTAAATTAAACACTTTCGATGAATGGTGGGATATGAATTTTAATCACTCAGTAAAGCAGTTTTAATAAAAAAGAATGAAGCCAGTGTTAAATTTTAATTCAACTGCAGTCATTTAAAATCATAATTTAACTGTCAAAAACAAACACTAAAGTCTTAGCCTTTTAATTCATTTCAAACAATTACAGCAAACTCAGTCTTCGGCACAACAGAAGTCTAAACTAAATATGAATTGTTGTATCCCATCATCAATTTATAATATACATAATATATGCTTTTTCTCTCATGTTCCATTAGTAGCTGCTTGTCTCCTCCTATACCTGTCTGACACAGTATCACCGCAGCAAGCCATTGACAGCCTGAGGGACCTGAGAGGATCTGGAGCAATACAGACCATAAAAGTAAGAAGGGTGATGTTCTCATGAGGCTGTGGTTAGGGACGGACTGTCACAGTGCAACACATCCTCAAAGGGGCCATGAAAATCTAAAGCATCCTATTATCCATGTATCACCTGTTTATATTTTGACTTTTTAAATTTACATTTAAATAAGTTCAGCTTTTCCAAACAAAATAATGAAAAATTATGAACTTTCCAGTTTATTCTTCCAGGATCCATTCCTTTTCAGTTTTTGCCCAATCAGTTCTGGGAATGAATTCTGTCACCTGGAAAAATGAGGCAATTTTTACTATAAAATTGGTAGTTTCCTGGGTAGACTTTTGACCTAAAAGTAGCTCATGAAGATCCTCTTTTGGTATTGTTAAACATTTAACAAACACAGATGAATGACTAGTAGGAAAAAAAACGTAAAATCCTTCTAGTTATCCTTTGCTGTGACTAACCAAAGTGACATCTTTCCATTTACTTTCTCTTTAAAACCAAAAACACTGAGTAGCAGTGCCCCAAGGACATTACTGATTTGTAGATCTGTAATGCCAACAGAAAAATACACCCAACTGAATGCAGAGTTCCAGAAAATAGCAAGGAGAGATAAGAAAGCCTTCTTAAGTAACCAATGAAAAGAAACAGCAGAAAACAATAGAATGGGAAGACTAGAGATCTCTTTAAGAAATATTGGCGTTACCAAGGGAACATTTCATTCAAAGATGGGCGCAATAAAGAACAGAAATGGTATGGACCTAACAGAAGCAGAAGATATTAAGAAGAGGTAGCAAGAATACACAGAAGAACTATACAAAAAAGATATTAATGACCCAGATAACCACAATGGTGTGCTCACCTAGAGCCAGACATCCTGGAGTGTGAAGTCAAGTGGATCTTAGGAAGCATTACTACAAACAAAACTAGTGGAGGTAATGGAATCCCAGCTGAGCTTTAAAAGATGATGCTGTTAAACTGCTGCACTCATTATGCCAGCAAATTTGGAAAACTCAGCAGTGGCCACAGGACTGGAAAAGGTCAGTTTTCATTTCAATCCCAAAGAAAAGCAACACCAAAGAACGTTCAAATTACGTACAATTGCACTCGTCTCACATGCCAGCAAGATTTTACTCAAAACCCTTCAAGCTAGGCTTCAGCAGTATGTGAACCCAGAACCTCCAGATGTACAAGCTGGATTTAGAAAAGGCAGAGGAACCAGAGATCAAATCTCCAACATACAATGGATCACAGAAAAAGCAAGGGAATTACAAAAAAAAACATCTACTTCTGCTTCACTGACAATGCTAAAGCCTTTGACTGTGGATCACAGCAAGCTATGGAAAAATCTTAAAGAGATGGGAACACCAGGCCACCTTACTTTCCTTCTGAGAAACCTGTATGCTGAAAAGAAGCAAGTTAGAACTGGACATGGAACAACAGACTGGTTCCAAATTGGGAAAGGAGTACATCAAGGCTGTATATTGTCACCCTACTTATTTAACTTATATGCAGAGTACATCATGCAAAATGCTGGGCTAGATGAATCACAAACTGGAATCAAGACTGCCGGGAGAAGTATCAGCAACCTCAGATATGCAGGTTATACCACTTTAATGGCAGAAAGTGAAGAGAAACTAAAGTCTTTTGATGAAGGTGTAAGAGAGCCTATCACTTCTTAGCAAATAGATGGGGAAAATATGGAAACAGTGTCAAATTTCATTTTCTTGGGCTCCAAAATCAATGCAGACGGTGACTTCAGTCACAAAATCAAAAAATGCTTGCTCTTTGGAAGAATAGCTATGTCAAATCTAGACACAGATTTTTAAAAGTTTGGAAAACTCAGCAGTGACAGGGTTTTAAAAAGCAGAAACATCACTTTGCCAACAAAGGTCTGTATAGTCAAAGCTATGGTTTTTCCAATAGTCAGGAATGAATGTGAGAGTTGGACCATAAAGAAGGCTGAGTGCCAAAGAATTAACGCTTTCAAACTGGTGCTGGAGAAGACTCTTGGGAGTCCCTTGGACCAGTCAATCCTAAAGGAAATCAACCCTGAATATTCACTGGAAGAGGTGATGCTGCCAAAGCTCCAATACTTCAGCCACCTGATGAGAAGAGCTGGCTCACTGGAAAAGACTGATGCTGGGAAAAATTGAGGGCAAGAGAAGGGGGTCACAGAGGATGAGATGGTTGGATGGTTGGATGGACATGAGTTTGAGGAAACTCAGGGAGATAGTTATGGACAGAGAAGGATGGCATGCAGCAGTTCATGGGGTTGCAAAGAGCTGGACACAACTTAGCGACAGAACAACAGTGCTAACTTGCCTTCCTTTCCCAGTTGCCTGGTCTCAGCTTTAGGACTAAGTCAGAGGAGCAGGTTCTGAAAACAGAGGCTCCCTCTTGTCACCTGTCAAAATCAGATGCTTCAAATTTAAGATGTTCCCCAGTGTCTCTCTGACAAGAACAAATTACATGGACAAATATAAGTATATGTGTGTGTATATGAGTGTTTTGCATCTTTAATCTTAAGCCCACATTAATATGGGTTATTTATCACCTCAGCATTCTGGGGCAAACATGGTTTTTCCATCTCTATGCTGATATAAGTTAAGTTAGCAGTATGCAAGCCCAACTTCTCAATAGTAATACAAAATGAGATTTTGGGCAGGGTAAGAATATCCTCTGGGCAGCTGTTAAAACTCCAAATGCATTAATTAATCTATTTTGCTTATCTGTTAAGATTAGTAATTTTATTTCAGTATTTTCTATTATGAAAATTGTTCCGAAATGATTGTATCATCACAAAAAGCAGACAACTAAGGCTTCTGTAAACCAAGAAATAGATTTTTCTTGAATATACTGTTAATTGCTGCAGACAGTGCCCTTCCCCGTCGACTTACTCCCCAGGACAAAACGCATTAGCAATAGAATACCAGACCTGGTTTCGATCCCTGGGTTGGGAAGATCCCCTGGAGAAGGGAACAGCTATCCACTCAGTATTCTGATCTAAAGAATTCCACGGAGTCGCAAAGAGTCGGACACAACTGATCGATTTTCACTTTCACTTCATGTGTTATTTTTAATCTTATTTGCTCCTGCCAGTAAAGGGAGAAACGATTTTACAGACATAAAACGCTCATCTGTATTTCATGATACCTGCTAATTTTTAGAGATTTTTAAAGCAAGTTTTTCACACTATATATAGCTTTTATTGTTGTTTAGTCACTCAGTCATGCCCGACTCTTTGCAACCCCATGGACTATAGCCCTCCAGGCTGCTCTGGCCGTGGCATTTCCCAGGCAAGAAAACTGGAGTGGGTTGCCATGCCCTCCTCCAGGGGATCTTCCTGACCTAGAGATCGACATTGGGTCTTCTGCATTGTAAGTGGATTCTTTACCAAACTGAGCCATGAGGGAAGCCCTGTACGTAGCTTCACTGAAAGATAAAACTTACCCAAGATGTAAATACCTCCTTACCCAAAAGGATATAGAATCATTTTTACCAAGTATTATTTTGACTCCTGATTCCAACTAGTATCATGACTACTCTGGCAATTAGCTTTCTACAATGTATTTCAGTGTATCTTTACTTTTTTCAGCAATATAATTATCTTCATGAATTCCGGGACAAGCTAGCTGCACACCTTTCATCAAGAAATTCACTATCAAGATCTGTATCTAGATAAAAGAATTTCAAATAGCATATATATATGACCATGTCTGAAATTTGAGTTCTCTAATAGCATTTGTATTGAAACTACTAGTGTTATCAAACTGAATGTAACAAATGTAAATGTACATGTGCAGATATTCCTAAAGCTTTTACTGACAAATTTCATTGTGTCTCTTTCATATCTTATAGGAGATAGAAAAACTGTTAACACAATTTTCCTTTTAAAAATACACCAGCTGTTCTGCTGTATTTTACCTAGAGGTAATGCTGAAAAACAGCATATGGGAAAATATATTTTTATTTTTTTACCACATTCTTACCTCATCTTATTATTGGTAACTGCTGGGTGGCATATGACATAGTAATACATATGAAAATTGCTACAAGCACCCAGGCTAAATAACTCTTACCCTCTATTCCTCTGAAAATTTCTCCCATTGTTTTCTCTACTTCACAGATATATATAGAATTGTGAATTTGTCACCTCCCTCCCAATGCCAGATCATCCCCAACAAGTGTTTATCCAGCAGTTGCTGGAATTTCCCAAGATGAGGAATTCATTGGTTCAGACAGCTGCTATTTTTTACAGCATTGTTTTTTAAACCCTAGGAACTACAATGGAATGAATTTAATACCTCTTTCACATTTATTTTATAAAGCACTTACCTAAAGTTTAAGTCTCCAGTTTTCCCACTCCTTCACTTCACTCTCTGTTACCTGTTTGTCTTTAATTTCACACTGAGCTACCGAAAGCAAGCATTTGCAGACAAGGATCATACCGTGAGTCAAAGTTACCTGTTTTACCTGGTGACCAAAAGAGGAGGCACTTCCACACAAGCAAAGCACATTTCACCACTCAACCCTTAATTTGTAAATAGTCGTATAATTACCAAAAGTCTTACTGTCTCTCACCCTTCTTGCCCTGATGAGCTACTAATCTCATTAAAGAATACTTTAAAACATTTACTAGCACTGTTTGGAAACTTCAGACCAGAGACTCAGAATGTACTGTAATATAAAAATCAATGTTTTTATACTTTAGAACTTAAGGTTTTTGTTCTAAGACTCTTAAGGAAGACGGGAGAATCACATATCCTTAAGGATTTCCAACTGAAAATAATAAATGCCAAAAGTTATAACAAGGAAGTTATTTAAGTACAGGCTGCAGTAGATTGACCTTTCTCATGATTTTCTTGTTATAACCAAGTACAATTTAAAATCACTCCATTAAGCTTTAAACTGTCACTGAAATTGACATTACCAAATCTTATTATCACCTTTCTCTCAATATATAGCTTACTCATGAATATCTAAAAATAGCAGAAAAGATATTAGCATGGACTAATCAAATCCTTTAATCAGTTGAATTTTCAAAGTACATGCATCTCCATTTCCACTGCCAAGTGCTAGTTAAGGCTTCCACAATAAAATACTTGACTACTTTACTAAGTATAAGGAAAAACATCAATTATTCCATAACAAACATGGGATGTCACTATTCAAATATAATTATCCAATAAAGTTTAGTAACATGTAATTCCAACATTCTTGAAAAAGAATTTTCTCTGGTTAATATACAGGACAGCCCTCAAAACAATGAGGGAAGGGAGGCAGAGAGACCTGCTGAAATCCTGGTCATACACAAGCCAGTTAGTTGCTGAAATAGAATCGACACAAAACTCAACCGTTATCCACAAACTACACAAGGAAACATTTGAGACAGTTTTTATTAAGTATACAAAAGCAAAATAAAGCAAGCAAGCTCAAAGAAGGCAGGACAACATAAGGACATTGTCTTTGGATGGTGTACAGCACCATTAAGGTTAACTTAGATTTTAACAAACCATGAACACAGATAGCTAACTACATTCTGTGTTTCCCTTAGTAGTTTTAAGATCTATCTAGTCATCAATTTATTATTTAAGAAATTTTTCTTCTCCATAATACAAGAACATTGTAAACAGAGAAATGTAAATGTCTAAGAAAAGCACTGTACGATAAGTTAACTTATTCATTCTTTTCTATGTCAAGATGTTCTCTACATCTTCCACAATATACATTAATAAAACTAATGTAGGGTAAAACCTTCACTCCAATCCCACAGATCACCTTAATGGTTAATACTGTTTTCCAAAACCAAGCAGAACAAGCAGCAGAGTTGTTTACCCTTTTTAAGACATTTAGCTTTAAAACCATTAATTTTAATCAAAGCAAAATTGTTTCAAGAAAGCTATTCAACATATCCCGAAAGAGAACCCCATTTTCTCTTGGCATCGCCCTGCAGTATTAGTTCAGAATTATCTGCTGAGCTGTAATACTAGTGCCAGAGACTAGCTACTGGTCTGACCACAGATCAATGCCTGGTTTGAGCAAAAGAGCTTAAATTATGAGATTAACATTATCAATAGTTTCCTAAAACAATGACTACGAAGTTTCATGAACAATGCTAGACAAGGTATCAGTATTTCTATCTGTCGCCTTTGAGAAGTGTTGTTTCAAATATTTTGGCTGTCAAAACTTCTGATTTACAATTACACAAGTGATTATCAACAAATGCACATTTGTGAGTGGTGAAAGTTAGTTGCACAGTCGTGTCCGACTCTTTGTGATCCCATGGACTGTAGCCCACCAGGGTCCTCTGTCCTTGGAATTCTCCAGACAAAGAATACTGGAGTGGGTTGCCATTTCCTTCTCCAGGGGATCTTCCTGAGCCCGGGATCAAATCCGGGTCTCCTACATTCAGGCAGATTCTTTACCAACTGAGCTTTAAGTAAGTAAATTAGATATGTACTTCTAAATATAAATCATTTTAATGGACTTGATATTATCACACTGTTGTGTGACATAGCCACACCCAAAATGAAAGCTGGCCCTCCTGCAGAGTATAAGAAAAAATTCACAAAAGTCCTTCTTTGTACTATGACAGTAATATTCCATGAACGCTGTCTCTAAGTATATATTGGAGGAAAAAAGAAGTGTTGTAGCAAGGAGAATAATTTGCTAGTTTCAAACTGTATCTACATCTCTATTTCCTTTCTATGCAATTATCTTACATATTTTCAAAACATGTTATCTGCAGGGAGCTCTATGAACACTATTGGCATAAGTGGTCCTCGAGCCAAAAATACTGAAGAGGCTTTAAAAGACACATACTGCAAACTGTCATGCATTCTGTTGCTCTGTGTGAGACTATTACCTGGGTATCTGAACTTGACTATAGTTCTGACCATTCATGGTATGAGGCTTCTCAAATGCTTTAGTACTATCTGATACACATCAAAAGTGGATTTTCTGGTCATTTCCTGTCACTACCCTCTTCCCATGAAAAGTAATTCAAACAAATTAGTAGTTTATGTGCAGCCTGTTACCTAACTCTCCTCTACCCTGGGATAGAGAGTGGGGAGTATCAGTTAAATACTGTGAAAATTATCAAATAATATGAATAACATTCAGATTCAGGCATTCGAGAATCTACCCCTATACCTCCTTAGCACTAATAGGACATATTGCCATGATACAGTATTATTACTCAACAGAATAACTGCTAAATAGACTACATTTGTTACATAATATTTTTAATGCAGGGGAATCTGTATTACCAATAGCAAGTTGCTGATATAGATAAAATCACAGTAAGTTACAGGAATGACTTCAGAGAGTTAGAAAGCTCTTAAAACACAACAGCAAAAGTAATTGTAACAAGGGAAAAAAGAATTCCTAAACAGCTGTGGCTGCACAAGGTACAATCTTGACTAAAGCTAGAAAGGATTATGAACCCAGACTATGTTTCAGCTGGACGTGCAGGAATAATAGAAATATGGCTAGGACCACCCAAAACAGATTAACAGGGGAACAAATTAAATTTAGAGCAGAGAAAAGAACCACTGGCATACTGTCAAACGCAAATAGTTTCTGCTTTTTCTTGGTAAGTGACTTAATTTATTAAAACACTGCTGAAGGTAAAGAGCAGATATTATGAGAGCATCCAGATACCCAATGTTCTAATTATCTATATGCCTAGGACCTAACAACCTACCACTGACTATCAATCATCCTTGAGGTATCAGCTAAGGACTACATATCTAACTTTTGAAACATGTGAAGGTGGCTTCCACAAATCGCAACCAATAAACCTGGCATTAATCCTGGAGAATACTGTGAAATAATTATTAAAAGGATGTTTGTTAAAATTCATAAAGGAATGTGGTGTTTGCTAACAGACAGGAAGCACTCATGAAAGTATTTTAACGGGAATACAAAAGTAACTGCCCCAGAAAACTTATCTGAAATACAGAAGACTTGGCCAAGTCTCTCATGATAGAAAGTTCTTGTGAACAAGAAAGAAAAATGAGTGCATGCTAGTACAATTGGGTGGATTAGAAGCTGAATGGTTGCTTATACTCAGATCACGAGTCTACAGTGCCTAACTAGGGCTCAATAAACAATTTACTACATGAACTAATGAACAGTCAGATCCCTTGAGGTGTGCTCCAGACTACAAAATGCAAGGTTTTTAAGCGGCTCTCATTATGAAATGGTTTGACTCTCTGCAATCTCTGGTTCTATATTCTCTTCTTCAATGTATTTACTCACCCAATCTCAAAATAGTAACCTTCTCCAAAAGGTGGGGAAGCATTTCTTCACTAGTAGAGCATAAAACAGCATCTAATTCAAGGGCTACTTAGAATAAGACTTGCACAAACACATCTATAAATCCCCTTGGTCATTACGTGGAATTTCTACATGATTTTCTTCCTTGATCCTTTAAGAAACTTTGAACCACTTACACTATTTTCAATTGCCTTAACTTAGTCCTCTCAAAGAAACCACAAGAATGCTTATGAAAACATGCAAGCCATAAATCACCTGCCTTTCAAGCAGCAGCAAAAAAAAAAACAAACACAAATGTATAACTCATTTCACCTTAAAAACCTGCTGTTTCAAAAAGGAAAAAAATACTTTAAACCTTTTAAGTTTCACAATAATTTTAATTAGAAAAATGATGATGCTATGCCATCAGTGTTTATGAATCTTGTCAAGTGACAACAGATGGTAATGTACTTAACCATTTAAAAATTGTCCTTTTTAGATCCAAGCATGGTATTAAAAAACAAAAAAGTAATACTCTACTATCTTCTTAAAAAATTGACAGTGATATGTCTTTATTTGGAATAAGCAAGTTTAAGAAATAGCTATTTATAATCTTTAAAACAATGCACTGAAAATAAGTCTTAATTTCAGAGTTTTATTGTATTGCACTAAAGGAACAGCAGGATGGTTATACAATGTTCTCTCTCATTCGATTTTGAAAATCTAAAGTACTTGCAAATTCTTAAGAATACCTTTACCACCAGATTAGAACATTTAGTAACCAATTTCTTAAGTAAAGTCTCACAAATTAAAACACATTTAAAATAGCTTTAAATGCATTCTTCACAAGTAAGTCAGCATATATTTTTATATCATGTTCACTTATGCTTAAGAATTAAAGCAAGTATAGTACTCTGGTGGAAATATGGGGAAATCTCTCATTCATGCAATATACAGGGATAGTATTTCAAGTCCAAGGGGAAAAAAATCCCACTCTTATTTTTTTAATGCATCCATATATAATCACCTACATGATAGATAGGGAAAACCATGAAGTTTCCCACAGGTCAGATACATATTTTCAGTTCATCAGAAGCACCTGATATCTACAGCTAATTTATAATTAAATGACATTTCAATAAAACCAAAATGAGCCCTACAAGTTCCTATAAACAAAAGCTTCCAATGGACTAAGGACAGTCAATAATTAATGCAGTCATTCAAGGGATTATGGCTGTTCCTTAAGGAGTGCAAGTTCAAACCTGTCAACACCAGAGGTATCATTTTATATTAATTTATACGTAATTCCATTTAAATTTCTTTATCCGAGTATAACATATGAAAACAGTCTTTCCACAAGCAAAAAATGTGGAAACATTTAAAAAATAAGGAGTCATTTTTAAAGTAACTGATCAGATTCCATAGGCTACTCTTGGAAACAGGATCTTGCTGGATAGAATCCCTTCGTTGGTGGCTTTTTGCATGCACTTAACTGGACCAATTCTTCTAAGCGTTGTTCTAAGAGCTCACCAAAACATAGATCATGCTGAAAAGAAGAAAAAGGCTATTGTTAATTCAAACATTTCTAACTATAAAAACTAACAGCACCAAAAAGTTGAGTCTGCTTTATACAGTAGTTTGTGGTATCACATCACAGAAAATGGTAAGACCAATGACAAGTTCACGATACAATTTTAATCTGCATTTATGGACTTTTGCCTAAGGTGCAACTAGCTCAGTACATGGGCTGAGTTGTCCCCTATTTCCTTTCCAATTTTAGCAAGTAGAACAGCACAGCTGAAAGCTTAATGGGGGATCAGAGCTTAGAGAAGCAATCCAAAACAGCACACTGCTCCAGAGCTGTATCTAAGAATAGGAGTGAGCATCTCCAAGGGCTCACTTCATGCCAGGCCTTCTGCTAGGTCCTAGGAGGTAGGGTATGTGCCATTATTATCCCCATTTTACAGACAGGAATAATCAAGGAACTTTCCCATTAGAGAAAGGCTCTAGGCAACAGCAGCAAGTTTAAAAAAGAAAAGGAGACCAACAAGCAAAACAAAAAGCAATAACCATTTGATCCTACATGCTGGGTGAGGTGAGAGAGGCATGGTTCCAGAGCATGTGTGTCTAAATGGACATACAAAGCAAGAAGGCGAGCAAGCTTGACAGACAATTTAAAACAAATGAATGGGACTTCCCTGGTGGCGCAGTGGATAGGAATCCGCCTGCCAGTGCAGAGGACAAGGCTTAGATCCCTAGTCTGGAAAGATTCCACGTGCCACAGAGCAACTAAGCCCATATGCCACAACTGCTGAAGCCTGCATGCCGCAACAGAGTAGGCCCTGCTTGCCGGAACTAGAGGAAGCCCTCGAAAAGCAACTAAAACCTAGCGCAGCCAAAAAAAACTGTTAATAAAACGAACAGCATAGTGCTACCATCTCCTGGTGAACATTTTCCCACAACTCTATCATTTATTCATTCATTTGCCTTCCTTCAACAAGTATGTTTTAAGTGTCTACTAAATGCCAGCATTGTTTCAGACACTTATTATAGAAACTAAAGTATGAAAATTAACAGAAATTAAAAGGACACACGGAATTTCACTTTTCAGAACTTTTTCACTCTGTTTCATGTATGAACATCTGCAGACACTGATTTTTCACAAATATAACCTCTAAAGGCATAAAAATGCATTTTCCATAAATTTAAGTCCCTCTTCCATAATGGAAAATAATATGAACAAGAAATATGACTACATACCTACCATATAACACAAAGAAAATTTTCAAGTAACAAAAAGGAGAGGGAAGAGAACCTTAATTACTGCAATAATTTCATCTAATACTATCTTCTTCATATTTTGAAACTCGGGTGGAAATTTCTTTCCAAGTTGAATATATATTAATAAAAAATGAGAGATGTATTTATATAAAAAAATTATAACTGTATTCTGGCCCTACTTTTATTCTAGTTTTAATAAGCAGCTATTTTCCTCCACCTACAGTACAGCTAGAATGCTGGCTCTCAACCAGGGTGATTTTGCCCCACAGGGAGCATCTGGTAGCGTCTAGAGACATTTCTGGTTATTATCACCGGGGCAGGGGGATGCTACTGGCATCCAGTGGATAGAGGCCAGGAATGCTGCTGAACATTTTACAATGCACAGGACAGCTTCTCACAACAAATTCTGTCTTGCCCAGAATATCAACAGTGCCAAGGTCAAGAAACCCTGATCGAGAGGAATGATGTGAGTCTATCTAAGTATAAAAGGATGAAAATCAGTAACTGCACCATCCTGTATGATAGAACTTTTCTTTCCTTCATGCCATACAGAGCATGCAAACCAGAAAATAAAGGGTAGAACATACAGTTTAACAAGAATGATTAAAAAAAAAAATTAAACATAACCTTGAGACAGACCCTGAGGCAAGCAAAAACTTTTTTGCAAATATAACACAGCCATATGCTCTTGCCCTGCCATGAAAAATGAGGACCTGCCCCAGTTTTCTGCCTCTGACTGCACATCAGCTGGCTGCCTTGACAAGTACCAGTTTATTCAATGTGCGTGAATTTGTCAGTGTGCGCTGTACCATTACCAGTACCACCATTCAGGACATGAGTTATTCTTCAAGTGGGTTTTAAGGTGTTCAGACCTAATGCCTACAAATGTTTCAGGCAGCAAAGCAAAATGGTATTTTCATTTTTTAAACTTACCCATATAGGTAGTAAAAAAATGCTAGAAGATAAAAAGCTAATTTGCACCATCCTTCTTTCTGACAATATGCTAGAATGTCTGCATTCATGATGGTTGTAGGATCATAGAGTCCTGGTCCACTCATCACTGGTCTACTCATATACCTGTAATAAGCACAATTGATTAGCCACTCAGAATGGAAGCTAACCTTCAAGAAGGACAGCAGCATTCTTCTCAAACAATACTGGTTACAATGAGAGGTGGCCCACACAGAGAAGCATACTTTTAGTTCTAGGTGGAGTTCTTTCCTTTTATCAGCTTAATTTTAAAACTAGAGCCCCTAAAGGGGAAAACAGAGCAGTTAAAACAAGGCATATCTGGTCTCCTCTACACTTTCAGAAATCCAAGAGAATTACAAATAACTGTAAAAAGGAAATACAATTTTTTTCCTCTCAACTTCCTACTTTAACATAAAGAAGCCTTCACCAAGATGTTCCAAATGCTCACATTTGGCTGTGTCCTTCTCTTTTCTTTCTCTAAATACATGTACATTTTTTCCTGAGCCGTATCAGAGCCCATTACAATGTGAAATCACTTTACTTCTAAGTATTTCTTCCACATGTACTTTCTAAAGTCAAGGGCAATGAGACTTTGCCTATCTGAAACAAAACATGTAGAAGTTATGAAATATGAATCTTTTATAAATAACCAAATTTAGAGTCATAAAGTAAACAAGGAGAAAGAAATAAAGACACACACTGTACAATGTGATTTACATGAAGTTCAGAAAAGGACAAAACTAATCTAAGTGACAAAAGATCACTGGTTCTCCTGAGGAAGTTAGAGGGTAACTGGGATGGGACACAAGGGACTCTTCTGGGAGCTGGAACTAATGTATATCTTGATCTGGGTGGTGGTTTCACAAGTGTACACAGACACAAAAATCCACTGAGCTGTACACTTCAGATTGTGCACACATTATTGTATATAAGATATAGCTTAATTTTTTAAAAACTCTTTAACAAATAGTAACATAAGCTCCATAAGAGGTATTAAAGCAGTATTTGTTCATCCCTGTGGTTTAAAAAATAAATGCCAACTACTTTCATTTAGGGGGCTTCCCTGGCAGCTCAGTCGGTAAAGAAACTACCTGCAGTACAGAAGACCCGGGTTTAATCCCTGGGTCAGAAAGATCCCCTGAAGATGGAAATGGCAACCCACTCCAGTATTCTTGCCTGAAGAATCCCATGGACAGAGGAGCCTGGTGGGCTACGGTCCATGGGGTCGCAAGAGTCAGACACGACTTAGCGACTAAACCACCACCACTTTCATTTAGGTGACTAGTATGTTAAGATAATCGTATCAACCATAGTATAATTAAAATTTAATTAGGAAAAGTATTAGAAGTATATCTCCATATTACCTCCAAATATGATATGCCAAGAGGGGCATATTGAGACCCAGTGTAAGCCACTCTGCTGCACAAAGAAACATGACACAGAAGAAAGCATGGATGAGGTACTCTGGAAGGACAAGCTGGAAGAAAAAACACAAGCCAGTTATCAGTTATCAAAACACCTTGGCATTAAGTCAACTACTAATTTGGAAAGCAGGTGGCAACTAAGTTTCCATAGTGAAAAATCACTTGTTTTCTTAGAATCAGAAATGAAAAATGTTAGTTTTAGTTTCATATTTAACTTCTGACAAAAAGCAGGATTATATGCAGACTGACCAGAGGTTATAGCTTGCACTAAAACAGTAATATGTGACTCAAAATTTAAAACCCAAATTCTTACAACAACAGGTTAAATAATACAAAGTTACCACCCAGATTGTTCAAACACAGCTATTTGCTAATCACTTAGAATAACTTAGAATATTTTTTCTTTCCACTATTTAAAAATGATAAAAATATAAAAATGAAGTATCTGATCACATGCAACATGATATAAAAAAATTCACAAGAACAAAGCTCCCTTTATAAGTTCACACATTAGTGTTTTTAAGCCTTTAACAGAAACCAGGGTGCTACAAATACAATATTTAGCAAAACACACATTACCACAAAAGTAATTTTTCAATGGAAAGCCAACAGCCAATCATCTCAGCACAGTCGGAGTGGAAGAACACTAAAATGCACAGATGCAAACGATGTGCTTTCTGCAATGTAGGAGGGAAAAGACTGGGATCTAAACCATGAGACTGGAATTCTCCCCGTTCCTGAGCTCCCATTCCTCCACAGCTTTTCTGTTTCTTTCAGCCTGCTTTCTCCAGTGAAGTGCTACCAACACAGCAGACCGGTAGCAGCTCAGAACTCAAAAACAAAATACATCTTTTGATAGCAAGCAGTATTAAATGAAGAAAAACTAGTCCAAGGAAAATGCTTTTTATAAATGCCCAAGAGTTCATGCTTTAAATTATCTTTCTCATCCTAGAGATTTCAGTCTAATGACTCTGTTAAATATAAATACTAAAACCTTTCATTGCAAGTTTCAGCCAAAGAGTTTCCTACAGTAAGTCACAGCTGCAAAGCCAGTTTCTCAAATGTGTCTGTACTGTACCATCAGATCTTTCCTGAGGGAAAACTACAGCTGTAGAAATAATATAATTATATTACTTATTCAAGCCCATTTTCTAGTACTCCCAAATTACCCTTCCCATTCAAAGCTGTAAAGCAAAGTTTTTAATTAATACTATTTTAAATAAAATTCCAGTAAAACCAATTAATCTGTACCACTAACCAGATATTTTCCACAAATTT
>SJYQ01009077.1:46983-70587 GCA_006410935.1 Redunca redunca | reverse complement strand
CAGTCAAAATATCTCTTACTTTGCAGATAAGAGAGAATATCCATTATCTGTATTGTAATACATCTGAGATGATGCTAGTCTTCATACAAACCCATCAGAATAACTAAATTTAAAAACAAAGAAACCAAGCAAAAAACAAAAAACAAATAAACTAAAAAAAGACTGACAAGGATTTAGAGTGCCAGAAACATGGTTGCTGGTGAGACTGTGAATTGCTAAAATTGCTATGGAAAAAGACTGACAAGGATTTAGAGTGCCAGAAACATGGTTGCTGGTGAGACTGTGAATTGCTAAAATTGCTATGGAAAATTACTTGGCAGTGTCTCTGAAAGCTGAAAATGCACTTTCCTATTTCCAGCAACTGTACTTCTATGTATACACCTTATGAAAAATCTGTATACATGTTTACTGAAAATTATGAATAATTATAATGAATAATGGCCTGGATGAAGCACAAGCTGGAATCAAGATTGACAGGAGAAATATCAACAACTTCAGATATGCAGATGACACTACCCTTATGGGAGAAAGTGAAGAACTAAAGGGCCTCTTGATGAAAGTGAAAGAGAAGAGTGAAAAAGTTGGCTTAAAGCTCAACATTCAGAAAACTAAAACCATGGCATCCGGTCCCATCACTTCACGGCAAATAGATGGGGATACAGTGTACACAGTGGCTGACTTTATTTTTCTGGGCTCCAAAATCACTGTAGATTGTGATTGCAGCCATGAAATTAAAAGACACTTACTCCTTGGAAGGAAAGTTATGACCAACCTAGACAGCGTATTAAAAAGCAGAGACATCACTTTGCCAACAAAGGTCAGTCTAGTCAAGGCTATGGTTTTTCCAGTAGTCATGTATGGATGTGAGAGTTGGACTATAAAGAAAGCTGAGCAGCAAACAATTGATGCTTTTGAACTGTGGTGTTGGAGAAGACTCTTGAGAGTCCTTTGGACTGTAAGGAGATCCAACCTGTCTATCGTAAAGGAGATCAGTCCTGAGTGTTCGTTGAAAGGACTGATGTTGAAGCTGAAACTCCAATACTTTGGCCACCTGATGCAAAGAGCTGACTCATTTGTAAAGACCCTGATGCCGGGAAAGATTGAGCGCAGGAGAAGGGGACGACAAAGGATGAGATGGTTGGAAGGCATCACCGACTCAATGGACATGAGTCTGGGTAAACTCTGGGAGTTCGTAATGGACAGGGAGGCCTGGCATGCTGCGCTCCATGGGGTCTCAAAGAATCAGACACGACTGAGTGACCTGAATTGAACTGAACTGATGAATAATTATTTCCATAACAGCTTTAGCCAAACATCAGAAACAACTCAACTGTGCATCAAAATTAGAATGGATATATTGCAATAAAATCATACAATACACTGAAGGACAGAAAACAAAACAAGCCACCATATAACACAAGGTAGGACACATCTTGCAGAGATAATATCGAGGAAAAAAAACGAAAAAAAAAACAGCAAGAACCAAAAATCCAAACCTCAGAAAGAGAGCAGTCACAAAAAGTTCATTCAGTGTGATTCCATTTAATGTATAGAAGAAGATTTCCATCAATGGTGTTAGAAATAGGGACAATGTTACCTTAGAGAAGATATTGATGGAAAGGTATGTATTCTAAGTAGGTTTCTAGGGTATTGATAATATTGTTTTTCTTCATCTGGATGATGGTGCTCTCTTTATGAAAGTGTATCAAGCTATATACTAGTGATTTAACATCTTTCTGTGTGTTATACTTCAAAAGAATTTACAAGGAAAAAAGAAAACACCATACCTGACAGTATATAGCAGTGGATAATATAGAATTGGCAAGCATTTCTAATAATCTTAAATAGTCACAGATGAAGCTCCAAGGAATTGCTGAACATTTTAACACAGAAAGAATTCTCTCATCTTACTATCTATCATTTCAGCAAATGAAAAACAGGATTATTGGAATGAATAATGTATGTTACCATAAAGGTAAAAAGGAAGTGAATACTTTGACAAAGTTTCCTCTTTTGAGAAACAAGCATTTGGATACAAGCATTCATTTAATAGGTGGTTTAGCAAGTGTTGTTCCCAGGACAGCAGCAGCAGCAGTGTCAGCTGCTAATTGACCTACTGAGTTCTAAATTCTGGGAGTGGGTCCCAACCATCTGTGTTTTAACATGTTCTCTGAATAATTTTGGTGCATACTAACTTTAAAGATGCTCCAATATAAAGCAAACCTACAGGAACTTTACCTGGCTCTCCCTTCTTTTTTTTTCTTTCTTTTTTTCCAGTTAGCAAGTTCTCAGGTACATTGTCAATGATCAATGAACAGCCATTGAATGAATAAATAGAGGTTTGCATGTTAAATCTTAAATAATTATTTATTGAATTGTGTTTCATTAACTATATCCAACATACAGGAATAAGATCAACAAAATCTGGACATTTTATGTTGTTTTCTCTTCTTTTATTCAATTATCATGAATCGACATTTAAAATGGCAGAGAAAGAGAGAAATCTAATTTTTGTTGGCAAATGAGTACTGCATTTCCATAGAGATCTTGATGTAGTTCCTAAAGTTTTAAAATAACTCCTGACAAAACTTTCTGACCATAAGTCATTGATTTGGACCCAAGATAAAATAGAAGTGGAAAAAAATCACTCAAATACTGACATGTGAGGGAGTGAAGATTTAATTAAACAGGAATGGAAAAACAAAAAAACAAAAAACAAAAAACCTCTCTAATGTAATGAAAAGGTAAAATAACAGAAAATACAAAGCATCTTATTACCAACTGTCATGAATTAAAGTGGGGATCCTTCTCATCTATACCTAAGGCTATAGATGAGAATCAAGCTAGTTAATCAGAGAAATGATCCTTCTGCTTAAATATGAATCCCAGCACTAGGAGCACTTTCTGAATAAACGTCAGATGTGGCATCAGTTTCATAGAAGAATAAGCAGGGTCTGATCTAAAGTGTCATAATTCATGAATCCATGAAAATTTCATGAACCCTAGAAGTTGGTTATCATTGAAATGCTTTTTCTTTTGAAGCTGGGGTCACAAATCATTAAGCAGCCATTTAGGTATAAACTTTGCAATTAAAAACATCAGAATTGAAGTGTGGCTAGAGTCCCTGGCTTGCTGCTGCTGCCAAGTTGCTTCAGTCGTGTCTGACTCTGTGTGACCCCATAGACGGCAGCCACCAGGCTCCCCCAACCCTGGGACTCTCCAGGCAAGAACACTGGAGTGGGTTGCCATTTCCTTCCCCAATGCATGAAAGTGAAAAGTGAAAGTTAAGTCGCTCAGTCATGTCCCACTCTTAGCGACCCCATGGACTGCAGCCTACCAGGCTCCTCCATCCATGGGATTTTGCAGGCAAGAGTACTGGAGTGGGGTGCCATTATCTTCTCTGAGAGTCCCTGGCTTAGTAGTTGATAATCAGAATTTGGTGTGCTGCTACTAAAGACATATCTTTGTGAAAAGATTTCAAGTCCCTTTCATAAATATTGGAGGGTGATTTGAATTCTAAACAAAATAGAAATTAGAATATTCAATGTTATTTGAAGAAGAGGAAAATATTTAAAGTCACTCTATTTCATTATAATTTGATTTATTAAACTAAAGAAGACACCTATTAAGTTGCATTACTTCTAATACATCAACCACATTATTTATTATTTAACATCATAAAGATGCAAAAATGCCATTATATATGGAGATTTTATTAGTTTCAGTGCTTGATCATTAACATTTTTGCTATAATAGTTTCATTTCTGTATCCATTGAGTAATTGATTGGTCAATTGATCTTCTACTCACAGTTTAATATTAAAAATGTAGATATTGAACTCAAATCTACAGATTTTTTCTGTTGAAATTATGCCTCTGTATCAATAAAGTAACCACGTTTCTATAGTTTCTTCAACTATGTTTCAAATACAATTGTCCAGGGAGTGGGTAATTTCCTCAGTTCTGTCTCACCACAGCAAAAATTTGAATTGATGGACAGATTGGTATTACAGCTCAGTTTTATCTGGCAAGCAAAGGAAAATACATACTTGACATGTGAGGGCAGGCAAACCCAGAAAGAGAAGAGAAGCCAGAGGCTCAATTTTGGCTCCTCTTTTTATATGTTTTATATGAACATAAGTTTTATATGTTCTTTTTATATGTACTCCCCTAAGTCTGTCCTATGTAAATTGGTCTAGCCAAGAGGCTGTTTGCTTCACCTGAGGTGCTCACTCCGGTCCTTGGACCTTCTTTTGTCCCATTTTCACAGGCTTTTCCCTTCTGTGTCTTTTAGCCACCACCATTATAGACTCCTTCAGAGCCCTTATAGCAGTGTCCATCTAAGGGTGAGTGATATTTCCTGTGGTCAGCTGTAGTTATATATATATCTTTGTTGAACTGGCACTGCATGTTGTAGCTTGTTGATCTGGGCAGAGACAAAATGGGCTAGACAATTGATAATACATGGTGCAATCGTAAGCAGCATCAATAAGGTGATGACAAGGATTAGTAGGGACATTAGCCAACTCCAAATTTCCCCTCGGCAGGAGAAGAAACAACACATCTCATTCAAGATGGCTCAAGTTTCTCCTTGTTTAGGGATCAGGAGCTCTATCTCTATCTTTTTTTGGAGTACAAGCCCTCCTAAGTTATGTTGGCTCTTTAGAGCTATCCTGAGAAATATTATCTCCAGAAACTAGATTTTGGGGATATTCATTAGAATGGCACTCATTTGTAGTTCTGAATAGGTATCTGAGATCTCCCAGGGGCTCACAGGTATAGTGAGTGTCCTCTTCAGTTTTCTTCCATGGCTTGACTGATAAGTAGTGAATCCAGGAGTCATGTCCTGATACCTTGACTGCTGTGGGGATAGCAAGTATTACAGAGTAGGAGTCCTTCCCTGTGGACTGGAGCTGAACCTCTAGGGACCCATCTTTCCAGACTTTAAATAGGACTTGAGATCCTGGAGCATATATGGTGGCTCTTTAGAGTTTTTTGGGTCCTGGTTCACACCCCACAAGCATATATCTTGTTGGAATTGCCCAATGGCCATAGTATAAGATCACAGGGTCTGACCTGGATCTAGGAATAGGTCATTGACATAAACCAAAGGTCTCCTATATAGCATCTCATAAAAACTAAGATCAACCTTTTCCTTAGGGCCAATATGGGTACAGAGAAGAGCTATTGGTAAAGCCTCCTTGCATCCCAGGGATGTCTCCTGGGTTATCCTTTTTATTGCTGATTTTAAGAATTAGTTGGCTCTTTCTACTTTCCCTGAAGACTGAGGACTCCAGGCACAATGGAGATAATAAGTAATGTCCAATATTTTAGAGGTCCCATGGGTGACCTTAGAAGTAAATGATGTCCCATTGTCACTTTGTAATGACCTGGGCAGACAAAATCTTAGGATGATTTCATGGAACAGTTGTTTTTTACCACCTCCTCAGGCTTCTCAGTTCAGGTGGGAAAGCCTTCAATCCATCCTGTGAATGTATCTATCATGACTAATAAGTATTTATACTCTTGAGAAACTGGCATCTGGGTGAAGTCCATCTGCCAGTTCTCTCCTGGGTAGGTCCCATGTTGTTGTATGGGCTGTGCCAGCTGGGGCCTTTGAGTTCCTTGGGAGTTGTTTAGTTGGTAAGTGAGACAAGAGGAGACCATTTGCCTTATAGTCATTTGGAGGCCTTTTCCTCTGAAGGACCTTTCTAGTAATCTTTGGAGGACCTTTTCCCCTAAATGAATGGTGGTGGCATGTAAGGAGTTAACCAACTTCCAATGGAGGTTCCCAGGCAGAAAAAGAATTCCCCCCTTTTAGAACCACCCCATATTATCTTCTTGAAAACTCTTACTCTTAGCTTTCAGAGTCTCACCTTCAGTATATGAAGACGTTTCTGGCAAATTAGTCTTTGAAAATTAGGTAATTGTTCTGTAATGCTGCTGTCTTAGCTGCCTGATCAGCTGCTTGGTTCCCTCATGCCACTTCCATGCTCCCTTTTTGTTGTGCTTTATAGTGGGAGACTGAAACTTCTGTGGGCAGATGGACTGCCTCAAAGAGCCTAACTGTTTTATCACCATATCTGATTGGGGATCCTTGGGTGGTCAAGTGGCCTCTTTCTTTCCAAATAGCAGCATGTGCCTGTAGCACCACAAAGGCATACTTGAAGTCAGCGTAAATGGCTACTCTTTTTCCTTTTCCCAGATCTAAAGCTTGAGTCAAGGCTATGAGCTCAGCTAATTGGTCTGAAGTACCTGGTGGCAAAGGTTTAGCCTCTATGGTCTCGAAATTGGAGACTACTGCATATCTGGCTCTTCTTTTGCCATCCAAGACAAAGCTGCTTCCTCAGGATTGGTCAGAGGATCTTCTGACAATCCCTCTCAGGGTTTTGTCCAGTGGTCCAAGGTTTCTAGGCAAGAATAAAAGGGGAGAGAGCCATCAGGGTTAGGCACATGGGTAGCAGCATTAAGAATATCACGAGGGGTAATAGTCAGGCCTGGATTTTTCATCAGTGCTATCTGAAATCTGACGATCCTTTGATCAGACATCCATTACTGGCCTTTCCAATTTAGGAGTTGTTTCACTTTGTGGCTAGTAAAAATCGTTAGTTTGCCCCCAAAAGAGAGTTTTAAAGCATCTTCTTTAAAGGACTGCAATAGCTGCAAGATTTTGAAGGCAGGGAAAGATCTCTTCCCAATGAGGGAGTAGAATATGCAGTGATCACCAGAAACTGGTGGGAAAATATTTGTCCATCCCAGTAACAAAGAAGTGCTTGGGTGAATATTTTGTAATTGCTTTTCCTGTAGCACATAAAATGGTACAGTTTGATAGGAGAAGGTTGTGGAGTAGGAGGTCAAGACAGACTAGGTAGCCCCTCTGTCAACCAAGAAATAAATTCTCAGACCTACCTGCCACGTCCAGTTGCACCCTTGGCTCCTGCCTCGTGATGGTTATCTGTGACAGGAGGGCTGGCTGGAGCAGGCTGCTTCAGTCTTGTTGAACCATTGTGTGGGAAGACTTGGCGCTCTATCTTGAAGTTCTTGGGTTCCAAGGGCAGAGTTCTGCCGTGTCTCAATTGATGGCATTTGTAGCAAATGGTTTAAGGATACTTGCCACGGTTTGGACACTCTTTGACTCAATGCCCTGCCTGTTTACAGATTAGGCATTTGCCTCATGCCTTGTCTTTCAAGTACTCAGGGTTTGCCATAGGCTTCCCTGGGGTGTGGCCAGCATCTGGGCAGGGCTTTTCTCTTTCTTTTTCTCCCTTTCCTGGGCCTTGGCTTCCCCTTCCTGTTCTCTGTTATAAAAAGTATTGGTGGCTGTCTGGACCATCTCATCTAAAGAGGAAGCAGGGTCCTGCTGCTGTAGCTCTTGTAACTTTCTCCTATTGTTTGATGCACATTGGGACAGAAATTTGTCCTTTAAAATCCCTCATAAGAGTCTAAATCCAGGTTGGTAAACTTTTGGAAGGTCTCTTTTAGACTTTCCAGAAAGGCGATGGTCTTCTCTTTGGGATTTTAAGTTATTTCTGAGACCAGGCTAAGTACCACAAGTAATAGGCTTCCTTCTATTGCCATGGGTGGACTTCCTTAGGGTTGAGTCTTTATGAAGCTTGTCCTACCCAGTACTGTCACAACCAGAGAGCTGGGCATCCCTGGGTCAGGGTACCTATCCCCAGGCAGGTTGAGATGTGACACTTCTTGGAGACCAAATATCCTCAGGCAGGTCTAGGTATGTCAGCTTCCCAAGAATTGGATCCCTGGGCAGGTCGAGGCATGTCAGCCTCCTGGGATCCCTGGACTAAAGGATCCTTGAGCAGGTTGAGGTGTGATAGCCTCCTGAGGACCAGATCCCTAGGTAGGTCTAGGCAGGTGGATCTCCTTTGACTCCCAGGCTGGAGTTGGATATCCCTAAGGTTTCCAGAATGACTAGAGCTGGGTAGAATTAATGGGGTGTAATTTTAACTCATTGCCAGTTTGTCCACCACAGATGGGAATAGATACCATCATGTAAAGCAATCCAAGCCTGGTCCTTGAGACTGGGAATCTGATGAAACAGCCATAAACCTTATCCTCTTATTGCTCTGAGGGAATGTAAGTCACTGATTTTCTCTCGTTCTCCATAAGGGTAGTTTAGAGTGTTTTGAATGGTAAACATCTCATTGTCATAGACCCACTTTAAGTAATAACAGAAGTAAGGACAAAAGAGTGGGTTATATGGTCCTGTTAGGGGCATTAATAGCATTTTAATCATAAGCATGGTGGAGCAATGTTGCCTACAGGGGGGCAGGGTCCTGGTTATAGGAGCTGGTAAGTGGCTTAAAAACAAATTGATAAGAGGCAACAGACCAGATGTTCCTTAGTAGTGAAGTGGAGATTTGATCCAGGGGTATGTTTGTAACTTTAGAAGAAAGGTGGTAAGAATTTGGGTCCAAATGATATATAGGGCTAATTCCCAAAAGGGCAAACTTTATCCCTGGAATCCCAATTGCCCTTGAAGGGATGCCACCAACAGATGGACTTCTAGCAAGCACAGTGTGCTTGTCACCCACCCTAGCAGGTTCACTGAGAGGTGCTGTTGACACAGATGTTGTAGGAAACATGGAATATGAAGGCCTAAATACCAAAAGGGACTGGATATTATACAGTATTTCTCTCCCAAGGACCAGCTATTTTCTGGCTGTCCTTCCAGAGGATTGTAGAAGCAACACTGTGGGCCCAGAAGGGGCTTAGGAAAAGGGCATGTAACCAGAGGGAAGGGGGCAGAACACAACATCTGAAAGAATGACATAGCCCAAGGGCATGGCATAAACCAATTAAAATCAAATGGGTTCAGTTCAGTTCAGTCACTCAGTCGTGTCCGACTCTTTGTGACCCCATGAATCGCAGCACGCCAGGCCTCCCTGTCCATCACCAACTCCCAGAGTTCACTCAGACTCACGTCCATTGAGTCAGTGACGCCATCCAGCCATCTCATCTTCGGTCGTCCCCTTCTCTTCCTGCCTCCAATCCCTCCCAGCATAAGAGTCTTTTTCAATGAGTCAACTCTTTGCATGAGGTGGCCAAAGTACTAGAGCTTCAGCTTTAGCATCATTTCTCCCAAAGAAATCCCAGGGCCAGTCTCCTTCAGAATGGACTGGTTGGATCTCCTTGCAGTCCAAGGGACTCTCAAGAGTCTTCTCCAACACCACAGTTCAAAAGCATCAATTCTTTGGCGCTCAGCCTTCTTCACAGTCCAACTCTCACATCCATACATGACTACTGGAAAAACCATAGCCTTGACTAGACGGACCTTAGTCGGCAAAGTAATGTCTCTGCTTTTGAATATACTATCTAGGTTAGTCATAACTTTTCTTCCAAGGAGTAAGCATCTTTTAATTTCATGGCTGCAATCACCATCTGCAGTGAGTTTTGGAGCCCTAAAAAATAAAGTCTGACACTGTTTCCATTCTTTTCCCATTTATTTCCCATGAAGTGATGGGACCGGATGCCATGATCTTTGTTTTCTGAATGTTGAGCTTTAAGCCAACTTTTTCGCTCTCCTCTTTCACTTTCATCAAGAGGCTTTTTAGTTCCTCTTCACTTTCTGCCATAAGGGTGGTGTCATCTGCATATCTGAGGTTATTGATATTTCTCCCGGCAGTCTTGATTCCAGCTTGTGTTTCTTTCAGTCCAGTGTTTCTCATGATATACTCTGCATATAAGTTAAATAAGCAGGGTGACAATATACAGCCTTGACATACTCCTTTTCCTATTTGGAACCAGTCTGTTTTTCCATGTCCAGTTCTAACTGTTGCTTCCTGACCTGCATACAGATTTCTTAAGAGGCAGGTCAGGTTATTTGGTATTCCCATCTCTCTCAGAATTTTCCACAGTTGATTGTGATCCACACAGTCAAAGGATTTGGCATAGTTAATAAAGCAGAAATAGATGTTTTCCTGAAACTCTCTTGCTTTTTCCATGAGATGACAAGTCAAACAGATTGAGGATCAAGGGTTCCAAGTCACTGTCAAAAGACAGAGGAGTGGGTGGTTCCCCAGTTGTTGGAATGATCCTCTCACTCATTAGCATATGAAATCACCCAGCTAGGGAAAACTAACCACACCAAGTTCCATAGCTGTGATGGCGCACACTGTTGAAGTGTGCCTCTCTCAGAATCTGAAAAAATCTGTCTCTTACCTAATGCTGTGTCTCTCACTGAAATTTTTGCAATGAGACATCAAGAGCCTGAGCTTCATTAGGTCCTAAAACCAGGCACCATGGGTTTTGGCCAGGCTCAAGTCCCAGCTGAATACTACTGAGTGACTAAGCATAGCACAGAGTCCCTGCCACATGGGTTTGAGTCCCAATCTTAGGTAAACAGTTTCAAGAACAACTTTCAGAAATGGAAAGATGATGTAAGTAGTGGCATAGATGGAGAGAGGAACTGAAGGATGGGAGGAAAAAGCAATGGGAAAAATGTGCCGAGGAATCCCCTTAATAACCTGCCAGAAAATCTGCTAAATACCTGACCTGTGGTCACAGTTTTCATTGGCCTGATCTTTGGCACAAAGGAGATTAAGGACAGAAGAGCCCCCACCCACTTGGGCAACAGCTACTAAATAGCCCCTACCAGAGTCCCTCAGTTGCACACACTGCTGCTCACCTGTTTGTGGGGAGTTCAAGGAAACAAGAAATGAGAGATTGTAAAGGAATTAAGATTTTGCTAGCCATATGTCCTTCCAACTGTATAAGTGAGGACTTCCTAATCCCAAATGAAGATCTGGAATCTGAGACTGAGCCGCATGAGCTTTCTGTTTTGCTGTTCTGGTTTCTAGCAGGCTGGGCTTCCTGTCACTTCCTCTGCATTGGGTCTTCTTCACATTCAGCTTCCACCACGGGAGCTTTGACCAAGTTGGGAGTCTCCTGTGCTTGGCTTCCACCTTGTGGAGGCTGAGACGAGGTTGTTTCAGCTAGGTTAAATCTGAGCCACTGCACCATAGATGTCAGGGGAGTGTGTAATTTCCTCGCTTGTCTCACCACAGCAAAAATTTGAAGTGACATATGGATTGGTATTACAGTTCAGTTTTATTTGGCAAGGAAAGGAAAATCCAACCTCGAGGCATGATGGCTGGCCACCCAAAAGACAGGAAGAGAAGAGAAGCCAGAGGCTCAATTTTGGCTCCTCTTTTTTTTTTTTTCCTCCCCTAGAGCTTGCCTTATGTAAATTGGCCTAGTCAGGAGGCTGTTTGTTTTACCTGAGATCCTCACTCTGGTTCCTGGACCTTCCTGTGTTCTGTTTTCATGGGCTTTTCACTTCTTTGTCTTTTAGCCACCTCTATTATGGACTCCTTTTTCCTATTCTAACAATCTAACACTATCATGATTTTAAAATTTTACTGTGTAACTTCAGGTCATATCTTGACTCCTATGGGTAATTTTTCATAGCCTACACAAAAATTCCACCTCTAAGAAGAAGGGGAATTTTGACTATTATTGATAACAGTCAAGTGGTAGGAGTTTAAAATTGTGTATTATTGCAAAATGTAATATAGCCCTATAGCTTATATTTTCATCCTCAGACAATCTGTGTTTGTATATTTACTCAATATCATTAGGTCTCCCCTTTATTGTAAGAGAACTGGAGTCATTGCCTTGAAATTAAATAGCTCTTTTAGGAAGAAATGCTTTACTATTAATAATAAAATGATTCATATAAAAGTTGCTATTTGATGGATCAGAAATTANACCCTGATAATTTCTTATGGTTAAAAATAATGATATATATATAAGATTGATTAGCTAAAATATATCAGTTTAATAGAATTTTTCAGCTTTGTAAAGGTACAATTGTCAAGAAAATTGTTAAGATATTTAAAGTGTGTTAGTTGTTCAGTCATGTCTGACTCTTTGTGACCCATGAACTGTAGCCCACCAGGCTCCTCTGTTCATTGAATTCTTCAGGCAAGAATACTGGAGTAGGTTGTCATTCTCTTCTCCAGGGGATCTTCCCCCAGGGATCAAACCTGAATCTCCTGCATTGTAGGCAGATTCTTTACCATTCCTCCCTGAGCCACCAGGGAAGCCCCTATTTAAAGTATTTAGTGTAAAAAAAATTTGATATTCATATATATTATGAATGAATCTACCATTCATCCTTATCACCTTATATATTGTGTGCAGTGAGGCCACTGCAGTTCTATTCTCATTACAAATTTTGATTATGCAATTCAGTGTTATCACTACAACTGTTACACATTAGATCCTCAGATGTTCTTCACGTTACAACTGAAAGTTTGTAGGCTTTGACTCCCTAACTCTACTTTGTTTCTTTTTTTTCCCCCTCTTTGTAGGTTTTTTATTTTATTTTTTTTCTTGTTCAATTTTATTTATTTATTTTTAATTTTTATTTTTACTTTATTTTGCTTTACAATACTGTATTGGTTTTGCCATACATTGACATGAATCAGCCACGGATGTACATGACTTCCCCATCCTGAACCCCCCTCCCACCTCCCACCCCATATCATCTCTCTGGATCATCCCCGTGAACCAGCCCCAAACATCCTGTGTCCTGTATTGAACATAGACTGGCGATTCGTTTCTTACATGATAGTATACGTGTTTCAATGCCATTCTCCCAAATCATCCCACCCTCTCCCTCTCCAACAGAGTCCAAAAGTCTGTTCTAAACATCTATGTCTCTTTTGCTGTCTCTCATAGAGAGTTATCATTACCATCTTTCTAAATTCCATATATATGTGTTAGTATACTGTATTGGTGTTTTTCTTTCTGGCTTAGTTCACTCTGTATAATAGGCTCCAGTTTCATCCACCTCATTAGAACTGATTCAAATGTATTCTTTTTAATGGCTGAGTAATACTCCATTGTGTATATGTACCACAGCTTTCTTATCCATTCATCTGCTGATGGACATCTAGGTTGCTTCCATGTCCTGGCTATTATAAACAGTGCTGCGTTAAGGCAGTTCTATTTGCAGTTTTTTAAGGAATCTCCACACTGTTCTCCGTAGTGGCTGTACTAGTTTGCATTTCAACCAAGAGTGTACAATGGATTAAAGACAATCTGTTTAACAAGAGGTGCTGGGAAAACTGGTCAACCACTTGTAAAAGAATGAAACTGGAACAGTTTTTAATACCATACACAAAAATAAACTCAAAGTGGATTAAAGATCTAAATGTAAGACCAGAAACTATATAATTCCTAGAGGAGAACATAGGCAAAACACTCTCCGACATAAATCACAGCAGGATCCTCTATGATCCAATTCCCAGAATACTGGAAATAAAAGCAAAAATAAACAAATGGGATCTAATTAAAATTAAAAGCTTCTGCACAACAAAGGAAACTATAAGCAACGTGAAAAGACAACCTTCTGAATGGGAGAAAATAATAGCAAATGAAGCAACTGACAAACAACTAATCTCAAAAATATACAAGCAACTCCTACAGCTCAATTCCAGAAAAATAAATGACCCAATCAAAAAATGGG
The DNA here is from genome assembly GCA_006410935.1 of Redunca redunca. Lineage (NCBI taxonomy): Eukaryota > Metazoa > Chordata > Mammalia > Artiodactyla > Bovidae > Redunca > Redunca redunca. The sequence continues at coordinate 57,096 of SJYQ01009077.1, read as the reverse complement.
CCAAAGAATTAAATAGACATTTCTCCAAAGAAGACATACAGATGGCTAACAAATACATGAAAAGATGCTCAACATCACTCATTATCAGAGAAATGCAAATCAAAACCACAATGAGGTACCATTTTACACTAGTCAGAATAGCAGCGATTCAAAAGTCTACAAGTAATAAATGCTGGAGAGGGTGTGGAGAAAAGGGAATCCTCTTACTCTTTGTTTCTATGAGTTCACCAGCTTAACAGGTTTTTAAAAAACATGTAGCATTTGTCAGTAATTATGCTAGACATAAAGAATACCACAGCAAACAATGAATCATCTGACAAATAGAGCACATGGTCCTATAAACAAAGTTATAACACTAAAAAGTTTGAAGTTTATCTTTATTATTTCTATAACCCTGCTCATATTCAGATATAGTACTAACAAGGGAAAAGACAGCTTGTCTAATAAGAGGAGCCTGCAAGTGGGACTCATGGATGGAGGAATCTAACATGTCAGCTTGGTCCTTCTCACGTGAGAGTCTTGACAGTTTACTGACAAACCCAGAAATCTCCCTCTGACCATTACTCCCACCTTTATATAAAAGACTTTTGTTATTTTATCTTTTACTGGTTCTTTTATTACAGACAAGTCTCCTTAAAGTCTACTATCCAACTTTTTTATTTCATCTCTCTCCTTCCCATCATAGCCCATGGTGTTTTGGGAGTTTCTATTTTTTACATCAACATCTTCAAAATATAACATTAAATATATACAAAAATATACAAAACATATATGTAAGTCATATACATAATGTTATATGAATAATTTAAAATGAAAAATTTAAATTCTTTTCACAACTCATGAACTAGAACATTACTGATGTTATGTTTATTAATACCATGTGCTCTTATCATTAGAGACGGCAATGGCACCCCACTCCAGTACTCTTGCCTGGAAAATCCCATGGATGGAGGAGCCTGGAAGGCTTCAGTCCATGGGGTTGCTGAGGGTCGGACACAACTGAGCAACTTCACTTTCACTTTTCAATTTCTTGCATTAGAGAAGGAAATGGCAATCCGCTCCAGTGCTCTTGCCTGGAGAATCCCAGGGACGGGGAAGCCTGGTGGGCTGCTCTCTATGGGGTTGCTCAGAGTCGGATACGACTGAAGTGACTTAGCAGCTCTTTTCATGTCCCACACCTTTGCCTCCCCTTTAGATACAATAACTTCCATTTAGAATTAGTGTTTATGTTTTATGTTTTAAAATTTGTTTTACTTATATACATGTGTGGATCACAATAAACTGTGGAAAATTCTGAAAGAAATGGGAATACCAGACCACCTAACCTGCCTCTTGAGAAATCTGTATGCAGGCCAGGAAGCAACAGTTAGAACTGGACATGGAACAACAGACTGGTTGCAAATAGGAAAAGGATTATGTCAAGGCTGTATATTGTCACCCTGCTTATTTAACTTCTATGCAGAGTACATCATGAGAAACGCTGGACTGGAAGAAACACAAGCTGGAATCAAGATTGCCGGGAGAAATATCAATAACCTCAGATATGCAGATGACACCACCCTTATGGCAGAAAGTGAAGAGGAACTAAAAAGCCTCTTGATGAAAGTGAAAGAGGAGAGTGAAAAAGTTGGCTTAAAGCTCAACATTCAGAAAACAGATCATGGCATCCGGTCCTATCACTTCATGGGAAATAGATGGGGAAACAGTGGAAACAGTGTCAGACTTTATTTTGGGGGGCTCCAAAATCACTGCAGATGGTGATTGCAGCCATGAAATTAAAAGACGCTTACTCCTTGGAAGAAAGGTTATGAGAAACCTAGATAGCATATTCAAAAGCAGAGACATTACTCTGCTGACTAAGGTCCATCTAGTCAAGGCTATGGTTTCTCCAGTAGTCATATATGGATGTGAGAGTCGGACTGTGAAGAAGGCTGAGCACCGAAGAATTGATGCTTTTGAACTGTGGTGTTGGAGAAAACTCTTGAGAGTCCCTTGGACTGCAAGGAGATCCAACCAGTCCGTTCTGAAAGAGATCAACCCTGGGAATTCTTTGGAAGGAATGATGCTCTTTGGCCACCTCATGAGAAGAGTTGACTCATTGGAAAAATCTTCAATGCTGGGAGGGATTGGGGGCACGAGGAGAAGGGGACGACCGAGGATGAGATGGCTGGATGGCATCACTGACTCGATGGACGCGAGTCTGAGTGAACTCTGGGTGGTGGTGATGGACAGGGAGGCCTGGCGTGCTGCGATTCATGGGGTCGCAAAGAATCGGACACGACTGAGCGACTGAACTGAACTGAACTGAACTGATATATACATGTACACATTGTGCTGTTTGGTTTTATTGTTTTGGGGATAGTTAAAAGTTTTTTTATGCTTTATGTATTCTTCAGGGACTTGATTTTTAGCCAACAGTTTATTGCTAAAATGCACACTGTTGTGGGTGACTGTAGTTTATTTGTGTTCACTGATGTATACCACCAATGCATAATGTGTTGTAAACATACCACAATTTATTTTCTTGTTGACTTGATGAATAGTTGGAATATTTTCTGTCTTTAATCATTTCTCCTTTCTTTTTTTTTTCTTTAACAAATAATGCAGATCTGCACATTCTTTTGCATGTCATTTGTTGGATAAATTCAAGAATTTTTCTGAGATGCACATTTAGGACCAAAACTAATGTATCACATTTGAACCTTCAACTTTATCATATGATTTTACCTTGTGATACAATGATATTATAATGATTTACTCTCACATATTAGAAAATGATGAATGGACATTGTCCTTATAATCATGAACACTGGACCCAGAATGCCTGGGATTACTTTTCCTTTGAACTAAAATGCACAACAGGACATTTAGAAAACTGCATAAATCATGAGTGCACAGCTTGGTGAATTCTCATAAATTGAACCTAGCTTTATAACCAGCACCTTGATCAAGAACTTCAAATTACGAACATCCATGGGCTTCCCTGGTGGCTCAGATGGTAAAGAATCCACTTGCAATGTGTGAGACCTGGATTTGATCCCTGGGTTTGGAAGATTCCCTGGAGAAGGGAATGACTTCCCACATCAGTATTCTGGCTTAAAGAATTCCATAGACAGGGGAGCCTGGCAGTTATAGTCCATGGGTTCGCATAGAGTCAGACATGACTGAGGAACTTTCACATGGGTCTTTGTGTTCTTTTGCAGTATTACCGTCCCATCTATTAAGAATAGCTGCTGTGTTTACTTCTAATTCCATAGATTAGTTTTTCTTGTTTGTAAATTTTATAATGTCGGAATCACAGAACAGGTACTTTTTTCTGCCTGGATTTAATGGCTCAGTTCATATTGTTAAATATAATAGTAATCCCTGCATTTTCACAAAGAAATAGCATATCACTGTGTAAATATACCAGGATTTATTCATTCATTCTATTGTCTATTAGAAATTGGATAGGTTTCAATTTGGGTCCATTTCTAGTAATACTGCTGTAAGTATTCTTGTACATATTTTTGAGAATGTACATGCATTTTTGCTGGGTTATTTAGAAGTAAAAATTTTGATTTTAACATGTTTATTTTTAGTAGTTACTGCTGAACGATTTTCCCAAGCAGTTGCACTGATTTTAGCTCTCTACCAGCAGTGCATGAGATTTTGCTCTTGCTCTATGTTTTTACCTTACTACAACTTATTTATTTCTGGATTATTTTACCTTATTTTCATTTTAATCATTTGGTGTATTATGGAATTTCAATGCAGTTTTATTTTGTATTTTACTAATGATTATGAAAGTGGAGACGTTTCAAGATGTTTACAGACTATTTGGACTTTCTCTTTTGTGAAGAACTTATTCAAATCTTTTGTCAAATTTTTAAAAATTGACTTTTCAATTTTGTTTCCTTAATAACTTTATTTGTTTTCTGGATGTAAAGACTTTGTTAAGCTATTTATTTTAAATATTATGTTTGTGGTTTCTCTGTAAATTATTTGATGTGCTTCTTTGACAAAATCTTTTACAACATAGTCCAAATTATCAGGTATTCATTTATGATTATTGCTTTAAAGTGTTGGAATATGCCAAGTACATCATGTTATTTTCCTGTATTTTATTTTTGAAATGTTTTTGTTTTCTTTTCTGTATTTGCCTCTCTAATTCATCAGGAACAGATTTTGCGTATGTTATGAATTGTTGGCCAGACTCTCTGGTTTGAGTCCTCGATCCAGTAATTTTGCTATGTAAATAAGATGAGTTTCCCAACATATTTGTTCCTAAGTTTTCTCATCTATAAAGCTGGGATAAGAACACTGTCTAACATTATGCCAGTTGCTGTTTCAGCAGATAGCTCTCAATGTCAAATTCATTTTAAGGAGGGATTTAGCTGAAGAGAGCAGTCTCATTCAGTCCACTTGCCTGGGGTGTCTGACATCCAATGGCTAAGTCACACAAGAGAATAGCATCCCAGGTCTCTGTCACTTCAACTTGTATTTACAGTCATTCTGTTTTCAGAACCATCATCCAGTTGGCTAAGGAGTTCCTTGAGGTGACATCACAGCTTGATTCCTTCTGTTCAATCTAACTTCCTTCTTTTTTCTTCCACAAATGCTGTTGACAGGAGCAGTCACTAATAAACCTCCTGCTTGGCAAACTCAGCTTCCTTTAGGATGAAGCAAACGTGTCACCCTAACTCATGGGAATCTTGTTTATGAGGATTAAATAAGTTACTATATGTAAAGCCCTGAAACACTGCTAATTACCATTGAGTATAATCAAAGGAGGGGCTTCCCTGGTGGCTCAGTGGGAAAAAAATCTTCCTGTAAATGCAGGAGACTCAAGAGAAAAGAGTTCACTCCTTAGTCTAGGAAGATCCCTTGGAGGGGGAAATGGCAAACGTTCCAATATTCTTGCCTGGAGAACCCTATGGACAGAGGAGCCTGATGGGCAATAGTCCATGTGGTCACAATGAGTCAGAAACAACTTAGCCCTTGAAGAACAACAATAATCAAAAGAAAACCAGGGAAGGCTCTTGGGAGAAAACAGCCTCCATGTTGAGCTGAGAATGATGAGCAGCTCTTAGCAAGTTAAATTTGTTAGATAGAAGGAAGCATGTTCCAGACAGTGGAAACAGCACATGCAAAAATTCCAAGGGAAGGACTAGAAGCTGAAAGACATTCAGTGTGTCCTGAGGATATTATGGAAGGAAGTAGTGAGTTCAGAATTAATGCTGGACATGTAAGCAGGACGCAGCTCTTGCAGTGTGTTGTTGACTTTGCCAAGAGATTTACATTTTTTATTAAGAGAATGAAAATGGCAAAAAAATAAAAATAAAAGCCATTATAGGAATCCACAAATATTGGTATTGTGTATTTCCAAGATTATTCTAGCTCCAGAGAACTGAATAAATTAGAGGCGTATTAGTTGGAAAATTTTATTAGTCTACTTTATCATTGACAATGACATAAACTAAGTGCCAAAGGATCCAGAATCAAGTAGTTAAGTTCTGGTAATAGAGAGGAACCAAAATTAACATGATTCAGTAAATTGTTATAGGGAAACAAAGTCTTGGTTAATGCTCTTGCCTGTTTAACCATGTATATGACACACTTTTTGTTGAGCTAGGGAAACAAGAGGAAGAGGCTTGACAAAAAGTGAAAAAAAAAACACAACTAATTTTTAGATATACATTAAACTACCTATTTGAAAATCCCCATGAATTTGTTTTTAATTAACATTGTAAAAAGAGAGAATTACCTTGTTGGTATAAATTTCAGTGTTTTATATATTTTAATGTTATAAGCACATACTTGTTAATTTAAATTAGGTGAATGAGCAAAAAGTAAATACATAAATATTATCATGGGATCAAAAGGTATTTTGCGACTATGGTAACTCAGGCAATGAATACTATTCTGTGCTAAAAAGAAAGATGCTATCATGCCATGAAATACATGAGTGGGATTCAAATGTGTATTACTAGGTGAAAGAAACCGATCTGTAAAAGCCACATACTGTATGATTCCAATTTGAGGACAAAGGCCAAACTGTAAAGATAGGGAAAAGATCCGGTTATGAGGGGTTAGGAGAGAGAGAGATGAATAGGCAGAGCACAGATTTTTAAGGCAGTGAAATTACTCTGTATGATACTATGATGATAGACACATGTCATTATGCATCAGTCTTGTCGACTTAAAAATTGCACAACATGAAAGTTGTGAGTTAAGTTTTAATGGGGCCAAAATGTGGACTGCAGCCTGGGAGACAGTACATCATATAGCACTGAGAATTTGCTCCAAAGAGACAGGGGGAAGGTCACTATGTATGTGATTTTGGAAAAGGATGAGAACATGCAACCAAGAGTACTTTTTTCCAGAAGTTTTCTGCTAGTCATGAGGAATGGTTGTCACCATGAAGGATTTTAGTGCTTTTTTGGATTGAGGAGATACTAGATTTGGGCTTATAAAATCAGCTTCTGAAAATATCTAACTATCTGAATACATGTCCTGCCAGTTTCCCTCTCTCCCACAGAGCACAGAGTGCCTAATTTCTGCTCTCCACTCTGAACGCCTTTCACGGTGTGTTGAAAACTCATCAGCTGCAACAGCACATGATTTAATCCTTATAGAAGTAGATGGCAAGTGACAATGGCAAGTGTCAATTTGTAGTTGACATATAAACTTGTAGAATGTTCAACATCAAGAGTGAACCCTAATGTAAATTCTGGACTTTAGATAATAGTGATGTGTCAATGTAGGTTTCATCAAGTTTATCAAGTGTACCACTGTCATAAGGGATGCTCATATGGGGAAGTTATGCCATCTATGGGGTCACACAGAGTCAGACATGACTGAAGTGACTTAGCAGCAGCATGCATGCATATATGGGTGTAGGAGGTATACAGAATATCCTTGGAACTTCTGCTTAATATTTCTGTGAACTTAAAACTACTTCAAAAAACAGGCTATTTTTAAATGGTATTTTATATAGTCTAAGTTTCAGTAAAGATTTCTGCTTATATGGCATATATCAAGAGAACAATATAAGTTGATTGTAAGATATCTTTCTAATTTACATCTATTCAAAACCAAACATTATCTACTAAATGGCACATTACAACTTTTACCACAATGAAAACATCCATAAGCAAATTTACCAAGTGTCCGTGCCATATGGCTCTTATATTTTAGCTGTAAAAATCATACCCTAAAGAATTAACATAATAGTAAATAATGCACTTTGTTAGCAGGGGCCAGTCCTAAAGGTAATAAATTGAACATCTGAGAACTGACAAAGAGGAGAGTGAGTTAAAATGGATGGAGAGATGCATGATATGTTTGGTCCTACCACACTCATGTGTTTTTTAAGAAATACTTGTTGTTTTTATGTTATTACAATCATCATTAATGCAGTAATATCTTTTGCTTTCTATCCTTAGATTTAGATTTTCTTTGTTATTTTCTTTGTTCTAGCAAATTGGGATCCATTTATTCAATTTAAAAACTCTAGAATTTTAAAGATTCCTTCTCACATTTGGGTGTATTATGCATTCTATATTGTTGTTGTTGTGCTCAGTTGCTAAGCTGCATCTAACTCTTTGTGACCCCATAGACTGTAGACCACCAGGCTCCTCTGTTCAAGGGATTTCCCAGGCATGAATACTGGAGTGGGTTTTCATTTCTTTCTCCAGAAGATCTTTCTGACCCAGGGATTGAACCCATATCTCCTGCATTGGCAGGAGGGTTCTTTATCACTGAGCTACCAGATGTGGCATATATATTCAATTTTTAAAATAATTGTTTTCTGAAACAAATTAGATGCATATTTTTTAAGTGGTATGCTAGATTATAATTTTAAAAGTATTAATAGTAGTGTACTGATACAAATGGCTCTGTAGCTCCTCATCTCACTTGCATTGAGAGACCACCTAGGTTGAGATTTGGAGATTTCCAAGTATTTTCAGGGCTTGTGGAGCTCTGTGTGAGTTCCTTGGAGGGAATGGGAAACTATGATTGGTGGTGGTTATTCCAATCCTCAACAAATGAACAGAGGCTCTAAGGAGACTACATGAGATACTTAATTTATAATCAACTGTACATGACAGAACACCTTGAGCTCTTGTCTGGTTTATGACTAAGAAAGTGAGAGACTGATGACGTAGTTTACTGAAGCAGAATCATGGTGGTTCTTTGGTATCTGATGTTTCACAGTTTGTGAAGCAAAGTAGGAGTATTTGAGAGCACTTCTATTGAGTCATATGAATCAAGTCACAAAGGATAGCCAGAAAGGCCTTACTTTAGATTTTGCTCAAGAGGGGAAAAAGAGAGCTCAACAGAGAGAACCTAAAAGGATTCCTGGGTGCTGAGAGCCAGGCCATCCTAAAGAATATCAGTCCTGAATATTCAAAGGAAGGGCTGATGCTGAAGCTGAAATGTCAATACTTTGGCCATCTGATGCCAGAACTGACTTATTTGAAAAGACCCCGATGCTGGGAAAGTTTGTAGGCAGGAGGAGAAGGGAATGACAGAGGATGAGATGGTTGGATCGCATCACCAACTCAATGGACTTGAGTTTGAGTAAGCTCTGGGAGTTGGCGATGGACAGGGAGGCCTGGCGTGCTGCAGTCCACGGGGTCGCAAAGAGTCAGACATGACTGAGTGACTGAACTGAACTGAACTGAGAACTTGGGGGATATTCTGTGGGAATTTGCTGTACAGGAAACTGCAGGTGTGAGATCCCCAGAATGAAGTAACTTTTCTCAAGATAATACACCTAATTAGTTACCTGCCAAATCTGAAATTGTTGGTGTACATCATGGTAATTTGCTTAAGCTGAGATTTTTCCAATCCCCTTCTTTGTATCTTTATACTTGAGGCCCTATCTCAGCATTGTCAGATACCACACTTATGTTTCTGGAGGAGAAGAAGCATTATGTAGGGGGAGATAAGAGTACCTTGGTCATAAACACACTTACTTGAGAGTGCCTTTATAAATGAGGGAAAAGTTTCACGTTTAGATCATATTGGGTTGTTTGATTTTTACCTGTTACTAGGCATTTAAATTTGTGAATTAGAAATATATTTTATGGTCTAAAGTAGGCAATGCCGCCCCACTCCAGTACTCTTGCCTGGAAATCCCATGGACAGAGGAGCCTGGTAGGTTGCAGTCCATGGGGTCACTGAGAGTTGGACACGACTCAGTAACTTCACTTTCACTTTTCACTTTCATACATTGGAGAAGGAAATGGCAACCCACTCCAGTGTTCTTGCTTGGAGAATCCCAGGGACGGCGGAGCCTGGTGGGCTGCCGTCTATGGGGGTCACACAGAGTCGGACACGATTGAAGCAACTTAGCAAAGTACTTTTAATATTTTAAATTACCTAAAACTAATCATAAAAGTTAAGGAAACTGCTCAACATTCCATTCAAATGCAAAGAAAAAACAAGCAAACCCTTCAAGAAAAATTCAAGGACATAATGGGAGAAAATGATTTACCATTGCAATGTGTTGTGCTTTTTCAATGAACCAGAAAGACACACACTCAGAGCATTCTTTTTTGTTGTTTTTGTTGACAATACGAAGGATGAAAGAGTGTGGTACAGATATACAATGGAATTTTATTCAGCCATTAAAAAAGGAATGAAATTGTGCCTTTTGCAGAGACATGAATGGACCTAGAGGACTGTCATAAAGAATGAAGTAAGTCAGAAAGAGAAAAACAAATATTAGACAATATCACTTATGTGTGGAATTTAGAGCACATGATACAGATGAACTTATTTCCAAAGCGAAAACAGAGACACAGACATAGACAACAAATATACAGACACCAAGATAGGAAAAGGCATGTGGGATGAATTGGGAGATTGAGCTATATACACTATTAATACCATATATAAAATAGTAACTAATGGGAACCTACTGTATAGTATAAAAAACTCTACTCAATGCTCTGTGGGCAGCCAAATTGGGAAAGAAATTAAAAAAAGAGGTGATCTATTTATACATGTAATTGATTAACTTTGCTGTACAGCAGAAACTAACACAACATTGTAAAGCAATTATACTCGAATAAATATTAATTTAAAGCAATAAATACATACTTACATAAAATTTATATCCTT
>SJYQ01009077.1:19121-46831 GCA_006410935.1 Redunca redunca | reverse complement strand
ATTCAAAGAGAGATTATATTTATGTAATTTATTCAGGAAGTTTATATAAATGATATAGTTACTAAAGTTTTGCTTTAATGACTTTAATCAATGAATAATTTATAAGTACCTACTATGATTCAAGGAAGTCTGTTTGCTTTGTGCATGATGAGTGTTTTGGCTTCAGTACAGAATTCTTGAATTTTGAGTCTTCTCTGTATAACTTCTTACCTACTACCCTTCCAAAAGATCTTTAGTTGTATCTGCATTATAAATGTCCTTTAATGTTTCCAGTCTGTTTTTTAACCTGTGTTTTTCATTCATCTCCATTCTGCATAATTTGGATGCTTACACAATTTTTGAATATTTGAAATAAAAACGTTTCCTTGTAACAACACTTGGTATTTAGCATCTTTCTCTTTTTCTCATAGATTCATTTCATTCTTAATTTAGAAGAATTTTTGTTATTAATTTGAGTTATAACTTGAATTTCTATTTCTTGTTCTGTTTTATCTTACTAATAGATTGGATTTTCTTCATCTATCAAAGGTCTTATATTTTCTTCTAATTATTTTTTTCCCCACTGATTTGTCAGTTGTCATTTTTCTGTAATTTACAATAGGTTGTTTGACGTTTACTGGAAAAAATCATGTTTATCAAACTTTACAAATTTCTCCATCTTTTTAAACTTTTTATAACCAATTGCTTCAGTTTTATAGCCAAGATATATTCTTTTGAATCTTCCCAAACCAGGGATTGAACCCAGGTCTCCTGCATTATAGACAGACGCTTTACTGTCTGAGCCACCAGGGAAGTCCTTTGAATCTGGAGGACAAAATAAAAAATCACTTAAAGTTTTTTTCTGTTTATGGCAGCAAAAGTGTTTTCATGGCATTATCTCTTTCGATTAATAGAAGACCCTTCATTTGACCTATTCGATCTTTACCTATTTTGATAGTTTTAATTTGTGTCCCAAAATATTCTCTCCTCCTAGTAACTGCTGAAGTCCCTGGTTTCTCAGATGGTAAAGTGTCTGCCTGCAACGCGGAAGACCCCGGTTTGACCCCTAGGTTGGGAAGATCCCCTGGAGAAAGAAATGGCAACCCACTCCAGTACTCTTGCCTGGAAAATCCTATGGACAGAGGAGCCTGGTAGGCTACCGTCCATGGGACCACAAAGAGTTGGACACGACTGAGCAACTTCACTTTCACTCTGGAAAAAGAACTATTTTTGAAAACCAAACATCAAAACCATTTTGATTCAGCATGGATACCCAGTCTAAGGAATTCCTACTGCTCTAATATTCTGTCTCCTAAGGTTGCCTTTTATTATTCATTGAATAACTAATGATGTCCTATATCACTTGAGGAACATAACTATAAGCTAGGAAATAGTGTTTAGAAGGAGAGGAACTCTGACCTCAGGGAACTAAAAGTGAAAGTGTTAGTTGCTCAGTCCTGTCAGACTCTTTGTGACCTCATGGACTGTAACCCACCAGACTCCTCTGTTCATGGGCTCTTCCAGGCAAGAACACTGCAGTGGGTTGCCATTTCCTTCTCCAGGAGATCTTTCTGACCCAGGAACCAAACCTGGATCTCCTGCATTGTAGGCAGATCCTTTATTGTCTGAGCCAACAGAGAAACCCTTTTTTTTCTTTCACTTTCACTAACCTCACTCTTTGGACTTATTAGGATTCCCCCATGAATGTGTAGCATTCTTTTTCAAAATAGAATATTCTGTTTTCAAAGCAAAAGAAGTCAAATATCTTCCTTCTCTGTCAGGTGTTTGAATGCACTGAGAAGAAATCCCTGGTGACTAGTCTTATAAGTTGTCCTTTTGAGTTTGAAGCAGTGATGTGGATTTCACATTTTTATTTACATTGGTCACAAACCTGGTGTCTGGCTGGTGGGATAAGAAAGAAAGTGAACACATGTTTATGCTGCTTGTGAGTCAGAAGTCACTTGTCTGACAATTTTTAAACAAATTCAGACTTTTTTTTGTTGCAGAAAACCTCTCCATCATAGATTCACTTTGTTTTATGGAAATTAATGTACTCAGTTTTTATTTGAATTCGTACTTTATTTGAGAAGGAACTCTAGATGTATGGATACCAATGAATATAAGATATTGTGTGTGTGTGTGTGTTTTTCAACTTCAAGTGCACATAATGCTCACATTCATTACCAGCCATTAAGAATTTAACTTTAAAACCATTAAACCTATCCAGCAGATGGCAATGTTACCCCAATTTGGTGGATGTTTAATAGATTATTTTGGTAATAGCAGTCAGGGGTGGTACCATTTCATTTAAAGAGAATCTTGTTCAAGTATAAAGAAATATGGCACTGTCTATGCAGAGATTCAATAATGGTAGAAACTATATCAAGAAATTTGTAGAAATGACTTGTTGCTGCTCAGTCTGACACTTTGAGACCCCATGGACTGGAGCACATCAGGCATCCTTGTCGTTCACTGTCTCCCAGAATTTGCTTAACTTCATGTCCATTTGGTCGGTAATGTCATCCAACCATCTCATCCTCTGTTGACCCCTTCTCTTCTTGCCCTCAATCTTTCCTGGCATCAGTATCTTTTTCAAGCAGTCGGCTCTTCACATCAGGTGGCCAAAGTGTTGGAACTTCAGTATCAGTCTTTCAAATGAATATTTAAGGTTTGTTTCCTTTAGGATTGACAGTTTTCACTTCCTTGCTGTCCAGTGGACTATCAAAAGTCTTCTCCAGCACCACTGGAGTTCAAAAGCATCAATTATTTCACTTTCAGCCTTCTTTATGGTCCAACTCTCACATCCACATATGACTACTGGAAAAACCATAGCTTGGACTAGACACAAATTTGTCAGCAAAGTGATATATCTGCTTTTTAATACTCTGTCTAGTTTTGTCATAGCTTTTCTTCCAAGGAGCAATAATTTTTTTTGATTTTGTGGCTGCAGTCACCATCTGCAGTGATTTGGGAGCCCAAATCATATAGGAAATAAAAATAAGAAAATAAAATCTGTCACTGTTTCCACTTTTTCCCCATCTATTTGCCATGAGTTAATGGGACCGGATGCCATGATCTTAGTTTTTTGAATATCAAATTTTAAGCCAGCCTTTTTATTCTCTTCTTTCACCTTCATCAAAGGGCTCTTTGGTGTCTCTTCACTTTCTGCCATAAGGGAGGTGTCATTTGCATATCTAAGGTTATTGATACTTCCCCTGGCAATCTTGATTCTAGCTTGTGTTTCATCCAGCCCAGCATTTCTCATGATGCAATCTTCATATAAGTTAAATAAGCAGGGTGACAATATTCAACCTTGATGTACTCCTTTCCCAATTTGAAAACAGTCCATTATTCCATGGTCATTTCTAACTGTTGCTCTTGTTCTGCACACAGGTTTCTCAGGAGACAGGTAAGGTGGTCTGGTATTCCCATCCTTTAAGAATTTTCCAGTTTGTTGTGATCCACACAGTCAAAGGCTTTAGTGTAGTCAATGAGTAAAGTAGTACAATAAATATAAGAAAATCAANACTCCTATTTAGGTAGTATTATTTTAGACAAAAACATTTTTTGCAATGATTTATAACTGCTAAAAATGAAGATTGTTGGATATATTAATATTTCCTTGTGCACATGTGATCCTTCTGTCTAGAACAGTAACCTAGATTAATCAGTGATGGGACACATAGTCAACAGTTTTGGAACCATGGAAATGCTTTTCCCTAGTAATTGTATGAATTGAATTTCCTCTGAAAAAATTTAAATTGTCTGTTACCCAATAAGCTTAGTAAAGTCTTATATAATGACTTATTATTATTTTTCTTTTGCTCCAGTGTTGGCTGTGAGATAGTAACATATTGTTTTAATTTACATTTACCTGATCATTGAAATTTAAACATTTTTCCAATTGCAATTGATTACCTATTTTTTCTTTCCTAATTTGTTTGTTCACATACTTTGGAATTTTTTCTATTTGCTTGGTTGTTAATTTTTTATTCACTTGTAACACTTTCTCTCATGGCTGTTAACTGACCCAGGGATCAAACCCAGGTCTCCTGCATTGCAGGTAGACACTTTACCCTCTGAGCCACCAGGGAAGCCCAGATTTCTTCATTATCTACCTGAAAACATGTTTTCCTGGAGAGGCATCTGTGTACTCACTTCGTTTAATGGCCTTTGTGATTGTTAAGTTTTAATGGTATAATAGATAATATTACTTTTTTCTTTTTACATTTTGTCCTTTTATTTTCTTAAGAAAGCTATGTCATTACATATCCTCCTTTGACGTTCTCTAAATGTTTTATTTATGTTCATAATGTGGCCTTTAAATTAATCTCAAATATATTTTCTTCATAGTGTAAGACAGGGACCAGAACAGGTTCAGTTCAGTTCAGTCACTCAGTCGTGTCCAACTCTTTGTGACCCCATGAATTGCAGCACGCCAGGCCTCCCTGTCCATCAGCAACTCCTGGAGTTCACTCAGACTCACGTCCATTGAGTTAGTGATGGCATCCAGCCATCTCATCCTCTGTCATCCCCTTCTCTTCCTGCCCCCAATCCCTCCCAGTATCAGAGTCTTTTCCAGAACAGGTTAGGTTTTTTTGTTGTTGTTTGTTTGTTTGTTTTTATATATCAGTATAAATAATTTCTCCAGAGCCAGTCATTTATTGACTATAAGTTTTGAAGTCAAATCTTGTTTTCAGGTTTGGTGAGCCTCAGCCCCTGAATCTCCCTGTTTTCCCTGAGTCCTGGTATGTTCACAGGGCCCTTCCCTATGGTACAATCTGAATTGCAATCCCTGTCTACTCAGCATGGCTAGACCACAGGATATTACATGTTGTATTTTTTTGTGAAGTTATTAAACATTTGAGCTTCAGTCCATACAATTTCAAAGTTTAGCAAATATCTTTTTGAAAATGAACAGTGTATCAGGCTCAGTCCTTTATCCTACTTTTCTAACTGAGTCTGTGTTCTTCAAAGTCTCTAATTTTATCTTCCTGAACTGAGGAGGCCACTGAAAGAGCTCCACTGCTTTCTTCTTGAGCAGACTCCTTCTGCCCACAAAAGGCTCCTGTTCTCAGTCTGTGTCTTGCATACAGAATGGATGAAGGGGCTGCAGAATATCAGCTCACTTTCCCATTGTTTCCTAGCTCCTGAGTCTTGGTCCCTGCCGTCCCAGTTTCTCCAGAAGCTCTTTTATGTCCTTCAGTGGATTCTAAATGTTTTATCTGTTTGCTATAGTTGTTCCCAGAAGAGCTAGGCAACCACATTAAAACCAGAAGCAAAAATATAATGTGGTTATTTTTATATTTAAAATTTGGTTATTTTACTCTTAATTTTTTGTGTCATATTTATTAATACTTTGCTTTATCCTTTATTTAAATGGAAAAAAATCTCTTTTATTCTTTCTTTCTATTTGTATTTTAAAGTTCTTATCACCCCCTTCAACTTGTACACCTTAGAAGATATGTATTGAGAATAAAATTTCAATAATTTTCTTTATTATTATAGCATGCAGATTTACCACAGACAGTCTGAATCTAATAAAGAGTTCTGTCCTACTCCTAAATAGTAGAAGAGACTGCTTCCTTTAACATCAAGTACCAGCTCTCCTTACATGTTTGTGCTGTTTATATTACAAGTTTTTAAACTACCAAAAAACTTCTTATTAAAATTTCAAATCCTTTTAATATCTAATAAATATGTGCCAACATATTTAAGCTCAGTTCAGTCACACAGTCGTGTCTGACTCTTTGAGAACCCATGAACTGCAGCACTCAGGGCCTCCGTGTCCCTCACCAACTGCCGGAGTCCACCCAAACCCATGTCCATTGAGTCGATGATACAATCCAACCATCTCATCCTCTGTCATTCCCTTCTCCTCCTGCCCTCAGTCTTTCCCAGCATCAGGGTCTTTTCCAATGAGTCAGCTCTTCGCATGAGGTGGCCAAAGGATTGGAGTTTCAGCTTCAACATCAGTCATTCAAATGAACAGCCAGGACTGATCTCCATTAGGATGGACTGGTTGGATCTCCTTGCAGTCCAAGGGACTCTCAAGAGTTTTCTCCAGCACTACAGTTTGAAAGCATCAATTGTTCAGCACTCAGCTTTCTTCACAGTCCAACTCTCACATCCATACATGACTACTGGAAAAACCATAGCCTTGACTAGACAGACCTTTGTTGGCAAAGTAATGTTTCTACTTTTTAATATGTTGTCTAAGTTGGTCATAACTTTTCTTCCAAGGAGTAAGCATCGTTTAATTTCATGGCTGCAATCACCATTTCATGGCTGCAGTGATTCTGGAGCCCAGAAAAGTAAAGAGAGTTACTGTTTCCACTGTTTCCCTATCCATTTGCCATGAAGTGATGGGACCAGATGCCATGATCTTAGTTTTCTGAATGTTGAGCTTTAAGCCCCTTTTCACTCTCCTTTTTCATTTTCATCAAGAGATTCTTTAGTTCTTCACTTTCTGCCATAAGGGTGGTGTCATCTGCATATCCGAGGTTATTGATATTTTATTTCTCCTGGCAATCTTGATTCCAGCTTGTGCTTCATCCAGCTCAGCGTTTCTCATGATGTACTCTGCATATGAGTTAAATAAGCAGGGTGACAATATATAGCCTTGACATACTCCTTTTCTTATTTGGAACCAGTCTGTTGTTCCATGTCCAGTTCTAACTGTTGCTTTCTGACCTGCATACAGGGTTCTGAAGAGGGTCAGGTGGTCTGGTATTCCCATCTCTTCAGAATTTTCCACAGTTTATTGTGATCCATACAGTCAAAGGCTTTGGCATAGTCAATAAAGCAGAAATAGATGTTTCTCTGGAACTCTCTTGTCTTTTTTTTTGATGATCCAGCAGATGTTGGTAATTTGATCTCTGGTTTTTCTGCCTTTTTTAAAACCAGCTTGAACATCTGGTAGTTCACAGTTCATGTATTGCTGAAGCCTGGCTTGGAGAATTTTGAGCATTACTTTACTAGCATGTGAGATGAGTGCAATTGTGTGGTAGTTTGAGCATTCTTTGGCATTGACTTTCTTTGGGATTGAAATGAAAACTGCCCTTTTCCAGTCCTGTGGCCACTGCTGAGTTTTCCACATTTGCTGGCATATTGAGTGCAGCACTTTCACAGCATCATCTTTTAGGATTTGAAACAGCTCTACTGGTATTCCATCACCTCCACTAGCTTTGTTTGTCGTGATGTTTCCTAAGGTCCACTTGACTTCACATTCCAGTATGTCTGGCTCTAGGTGAGTCATCATACCATCGTGGTTATCTGGATCATGAAGATCTTTTTTGTATAGTTCTTCTGTGTATTTTTGCCACCTCTTTTTAATATCTTCTGCTTTTGTTAGGTCTCTACCACTCCTGTCCTTTATTGAGCCCATCTTTGAATCAAATGTTCCCGTGGTATCTCTAATTTTCCTGGAGAGATCTCTAGTCTTTCTGATTCTATTGTTTCCCTCTATTTCTTTGCATTGATCCCTGAGGAAGGCTTTGTTATCTCTCCTTGCTATTCTTTGTAACTCTGCTTTCAAATGGGTATATCTTTCCTTTTCTCCTTTGCTTTTGGCTTCTCAGCTATTTGTAAGGCCTCCTCAGACAGGCTTTTTGATTTTTTGCATTTCTTTTTCTTGGGCATAGTCTTAATTCTTATCTCCTGTACAATGTCAGGAACCTGCCTCCGTCCATAGTTCATCAGGCATTCTGTCTATCAGATCTAGTCCCTTAAATCTATTTCTCACTTCCACTGTATAGTCATAAGGGATTTGATTTAGGTCATACCTGAATGGTCTAGTGGTTTATTCCACTTTCTTCAATTGCAGTCTGAATTTGGCAGTATGGAGTTCATGATCTGAGCCACAGTCAGCTCCCTGTCTTGTTTTTGCTGACTACAAAGAGCTTTTCCATATTTGGTTGCAAAGAATATAATGAATCTGATTTTGGTGTCAACCATCTGGTGATGTACATGTGTTAAAAAAAACTAACATGCTTCTTTCATTGTTTCTTTCCTCTGGTTTCCAAAATGCATCCTTTACTTGACTTTTAATGAACAGTAATAATATTTTCAATTTTGGTAAAGTGAAAATGTTTGTATGTGTCTCACTCCTGATTATAATACAATAGAACATAAAACTGCTTCTAATGAGGTTATTATTTGAGAGTACTTAACAATTAATCATTGTTTTGAAACTATGTATGGTGACTGATGTCGACTAGACTTCTTGTGATAATTTTATAATATACACAGATATCAAAGAATTACAACTCATAATTTAAATTTATATAATGTTATATGTTAATCACACCTCAGTTAAAAAAGAAAAATTAATAATGGCTGTAAGCCTTTTTTGGAAAGTCTTGTTTTCACTCTGAGACCTCCTTGTTGGTTTGTATGGACTAACATCATATCAAATAAGGTTTTTTTTTAAACCATCTTTATTTAGAATTCTTCATTATAATATATAACTAAGACAAGTTTGAAATTTCTGAACTATGTAGCATTGGAAAGTCAAACCAAATCACAAATGAAGAACAGATTTTAATTACATTTACTTGTGAGAGAAAACTTTTCTACCTGGATCCCAAACAGAGTTCAGTAATAATTTTAAATTTTCCCTTTATGGCGATAACAAATGTTTTACCTAGTTTAATGTTTCAAGTACAATCTTTAAAGTTTTAAGTAAGATCCCAGTTAAAATCTCTGCCTCACAAAAGCCCAGGGATTTGGTCTGTGGCCCTCACACAGTTTAAACTGAATTATGGGTTACCAGAGTCATAATGACCACAAAGGAACCCATGGCTTTATCTATGTATTTATCTGTCTACATGTGTATTTGGGGAGGGAGAGAAAGATAACACAAAATATAAAGACTCAAAATAACCCTAGAAATTATGTAGTTTGATTTGTCACTGTGGGATGGAATTCTTATATTTTTGACAGATGGTCATCCATCTGCTTCTGTTAGGCAGCATACTATACATATTAACTGCTCATTTCATTTCCCAATTGCTTTCCTTACTGAGATAGTATATCAAATCCACTGATCTTTAATGTCATTATCTTCATTTTGTCTTTGTTTCCACAATCAACATATTCAGAAAAATGTTACTGTGAGTAACTTGGAATTGTACATGGATACAGCTAAAAACACACTCCTAAGGATAAAAATTCACTGGAGAATTTTTGGTTAGAACAGGCCAACTTCAATAGGTCACTTTACTTTCTTGTAAGTGGTAAAGAGGAAAATTTTGTTTCTAACTTATTAGTTAAGTATAAGTTCCTTTTTGCTTCCAAGGCAATATTTAGATGAGAAATAAAATATCTTAGGTGGGCTTCCCAGGTGGCTCAGTGGTAAAGAATCTGTTTGCGATTCAGGAGACAGAAGAGACATTGGTTCAATCCCTGAATTGGGAAAATCCCCTGGAGAAGGAAATAGCAACCCATTCCAGTATTCTTGTCTGGGAAATCCCATGGACAGAACAGCTTTGTGGGCTACTGTCCTTGGGATCACAAAGAGTCAGACACAATTTAGCAAGTAAACAGCAACAGCAAAAAATAGTCAATATCCTAGCATATGATAGGGTGTTGATTAAGAATGAGAGCCTTGAAGTGAGTTCTCTAACTGTAGTCTGGCTCTGTATTTACTAGCTTTATCTATAGTTAATGGGAAAGTTTCTTACACATATTACCTAACTTATTAAATGGTATGAAATGATATCTTTATAGTGAAGTCTAGAGGAAATTAAATGAAATAGCACATATAAAAGATTTAGCCCAATGACCAACTGTTCTAGGGTATATGGGAAGGAGAGTGATGCTGAAAGAGACTGCTGCATAATTTTATATGATAATGGGTTGCAATTTCATTGGCAAAAGTTGTATTACTCAGGACAGAGATCAAGACAAAAGCATATGTATTGTGCTTGTATTCAAGCAGCACCCATGTATAAGTACTAACCTCTGTATTGGCTTTGATACAAGCTCAGTTACTGTGACAAAGGTCCAAAAACAGCAGTGGCTTAAACAAGATAGAAGTTTGTCCATCAAAAAATAGTTTTATCAAGGTGGCTTTAACCCCTTCGCATAAGATAGCTGTTATATTTCAACCATATTCATATTCCTTGGAGCAGGAAGGAGGAAAATAAATGGAGATCATAATTTTTTATTAAATCTGAATCAGGAATGTGACCATGTCACTCACACTCCATTATCCAAAACATAATTATATGAATACACCCACCTGCAAAGACATTGCAACAGCAATATTTATAAGTGGTTATTCAGAGATCAATTAAACTCACAGAACATCTGTTATTTCAAGGGAAACAGGAAAAGTGGGTATTGGAAGGCAACTTGCAATCTATTCCATAGTTTACCAGTTTGCCAACCAATATACTTTTCTCACTCTCTTGCTTTCCAAATGAGACAATGACAATAACATGTCTTAATGATTTACTTTACCCTACTCCAAGGATGAAGCACAGGCTGGAATCAAGATTGTCAGGAGAAATATCAATAGCCTCAAATATGCAGATGACACCACCTTTATGGCAGAAAGTGAAGAAGAACTAAAGAGACTCTTGATGAAAGTGAAGAGGGGAGTGAAAAAGTTGGCTTAAAACTCAACATTCAGAAAACTAAGATCATGGCATCTGGTCCCATCACTTCATGGCAAATAGATGGGGAAACAATGGAAACAATGAAAGGCTTTATTTTCTTGGGCTCCAAAATCACTGCAGATGGTGACTGCAGCCATGAATTTACAAAGCACTTGCTCCTTGGAAAAAAATCTGACAGCATATTAAAACCCACACAGCATATTAAAAGCGGAGACTTTATTTGCCAACAAAGGTCCATCTAGTCAAAGCTATGGTTTTTCCAATAGTCATATGTGGATGTGAGAGTTGGACTATATAGAAAGCTGAGTGCCGAAAAATTGATGCTTTGAACTATGGTGTGGGAGAAGACTCTTGAATGTCCCTTGGACAGCAAGGAGATCCAGTCAGTCCTAAGGAAATCAGTCCTGAATTTTCATTGGAAGGACTGATGCTGAAGCTGAAACTCCAATAGTTTACCCACCTGATAAGAAGAACTGACTTATTGGAAAAGACCCTGATGCTGGGAAAGATTGAGGGCAGGAAGAGAAGGGGACAGCAGAGGATGAGATGGTTGGATGGCATCACCAACTCAATGGACATGAGTTAGAGTAGGCTCTGGGAGTTGGTGATGAACAGGGAAGCCTGGTGTGCTACAGTCCATGGGGTTGCAAAGAGTTGGACCCCACCAAGCAACTGAACTGCCTGCAATTCATGATCTTTGGTTTATGAGGAATTGTCTACATAAAGGAGAAATTATCTGACCCACAAACCAGATATAAAATGACAGTGCATGCTGTCACTTCAGTTGTGTCTGACTCTTTGTGATCCCATGGGCTGTAGCCCACTAGGCTCTTCTGTCCATGGGACTCTCCAGGCAAGAATACTGGAGTGAGTGGCCATTCCTTTCTCCAGATCTTTCCAACCCAGGAATCAAACCCACATCTCTTATACCTCTTGCATTGGTAGGCGGATTCTTTACCACTAGCTGCCACCTGAAGCATAAAATGTTAAATTAGTAGACAAGCAGTAGCTCAGCTGGTAAAGAGCTCACTTGCAGTGCAGGAGACCCTGGTTTGATTCCTGGGTCAGGAAGATCCACTGGAGAAGGGATAGTCTACCCATCCCAGTACTCTTGGGCTTCCTTAGTGTCTCAGCTGGTAAAGAATCTGTGTGTAATGTGGAAGACCTGGGTTCGATCCCTGAATTGGGACAATGCCCTGGAGAAGGCAACTACTACCCACTCCATATTCTGGCCTGGAGAATTCCATGGACCATATATCCCATGGAGTCACAAAGAGTCAGACATGACTGAGGGAACTTTCACTTTCACTTCCTTGCCCTAAACACTGAAAATTAGTTAGCCCTTGTGACAACCTGGATTTTTTCCTGTCCTTTGCTCTGCCTGATTTCTGGCTTTGACCTCTGAAGAATGTTTCTTGTCCATCAACTATTCTGGAAGAATTTAATGTGGGCATTGGAGAATATAGTTCTTGGGCATGTATGACATTGAAACTCATCTTTTTATGAAGATAAATTTGAGGTTCAGAGATCCTTTAAGGATGAAGCATCTTTCAGTTCAGTTCAGTCACTCAGTCGTGTCCGACTCTTTGAGACCCCATGGACTGCAGCACACCAGGCTTTCCTGTCTGTTACCACTCCTGGAGTTATTCAAACTCACGTCCATTGAGTCAGTGATGCCATCCAACCATCCCATCCTCTGTCGTCCCCTTCTCCTCCTGCTTTCAGTCTTTCCCAGCATTAGGGTCTTTTCCAGTGAGTCGGTTCTTAGCAACAGGTGGCCAAAGTATTGGAGTTTTACCTTCAGCATCAGTCCTTCCAATGAAAATTCAGGACTGATTTCCTTTAGGAGTGACTGGTTGGATCTCCTTGCTGTCCAAGGGACTCTCAAGAGTCTTTTTCAACACCACAGTTCAAAAGCATCAATTCTTCAGTGCTCAGCTTTCGATATAGTCCAACTCTAATGTCTATACATGACTTACTGGAGAAACCATACCTTTGACTAGACTGACATTTGTTGACAAAGTAATGTCTCTGCTTTTTAATATGCTGTCTAGGTTGGTCATAGCTTTTCTTCCAAGGAACAAGTCTGTTTTAATTTCATGGTTGCAGTCACCATCTGCAGTGATTTTGGAGCCCAAGAATAGTCTGTCACTGTTTCCGTTGTTTCCCCATCTATTTACCATGAAGTGACAGGACTGTATGCCATGATTATCCTTACATGGGCAATAAATTACCCTGCAGTATGAGAGGACTATCAGTTTACTGGCAGATAGGAAATTCCAAAAGCAAATAAGCACAACTAGAGGTCATATTTTGGCAATTTATTTTCATTATTTTAGAAAACCCTGACTTTGGTTACTACCCTCTGTGCTCTTTATATTAATTCTTTCATTTGGCTGATTAAAGCCATTAACTATAATACGCTTGGATGGAAAAGTGAATGTCTTTTTATCCAATTTTTACCATTTAGCTTCCTCTCAATGTCCACTGAAGTATATAGAATGAACTTCTTAAAAAAATGGGATACTGTAGAATAGAAGTTCTTTGAAGCAATCCACCTAAAAATGTGTAGCAATAGTTATCACAAACATTCAGTCAAAATATAATCACATGTCCCTGTCCAGAAGTAAAGGGACATGAGAAATATATTCTTTGGATGGGGAGTATCATGCCAAGATAATATTTAGATTGCTGTTAATAAAAGGAGGAAGAATTGATATTAGAAAATAATTAGCAATTTCTGACACTGAAGTTTGATCACTTGTTTTAAAGCACGGTGCATTTTATATTACTCAAATTTAAATTTGTTAAATTTTTTCAATTAAAAAGCAAGGAATATTACCATTTTAGACATATATATATAATATAAAGATGAAAGTAAACAGACAATGCATATAAAAAATTCCTAGATATATGCTAATATTAGAAATCAGTATTTAAGACAAAAAAAAAATGTATCTAGGGACCAAAGGTGAATGCTGAGGTATATCCTATACCAGACGGGCTGGAACAATTTTTATTGAGAGAAAATTACAAACAGCAATGGTAGCAGGTATGTAGACCCCTGTTGCCCACTTAGGAACAAATATAACCAAATCACTTTCTCATACACCTGAAATTAATATAATATTGTAAATCAACTATACTTCAGTTAAAAAGTATACATGGGCAAATAAGTAATATTGGATACTATGTAAGTTTCATATGGGTCTTATGGTAAAAAATACATATCTTAAATTGTGCTTTATATCTAAAAAATTATCAGAGAGAAAAATTTAATCTCAGATGCAAACATTAGGGAAACAGGGTAAAAAATATTGAGTTAACATCTATCCAATAAAGATGCGTAAAAAGCACATTAAACTTAACAAAGGAGTAAGAAAGAAAGAGCATATACATGAATATAAATAAATACAACAATAAAAGATTAAATAATAGAGTAGAAGAACAAAACCCAAAGAATTATGAAAATACTGATAACCTTTGTAAGCCCCTTGAAAGAATGATAAACAGAAAAAGCACAGAACAACCAATTTGAGGATTAGTTATACGCTAGATTACATATATTAGTCAAAGTCAAAGCTATGGGTTTTCTGGTAGTCATGCACGGACATAGTCATGTATGGATATGAGAGGTGAACTATAAAGAAAGCTGAGCACTGAAGATTTGATGATTTTGAACTGTAGTGTTAGAGAAGACTCTTGAGAGTCCCTTGGGCTGCAAGGAGATCAAACCAGTCAATCCTAAAGGAAATCAGTCCTGAATATTCATTGGAGGGACTGATGCTGAAGATGAAAGTCCAATACTTAGGCCATCTGATGTGAAGTACTAACTCACTGGAAAAGACCCTGAAACAGGAAACAACTGAAGGCAAGAGGAGCAGGGGATGACAGAGGATGAGATAGTTGGATGGCATCACCAACTCGATGGCCATGAGTTTGAATAAGTTCCAGGAATTGGTGATGGACAGGGAAGGCTGGCGTGCTACAGTCCATGGGGGTTGCAAAGAGTTGGACACAACTGAGTGACTGAACTGGACTGAACATATATCAGAAAAGTACAATTTTTCAAACTTGCCAAGTTGTACCACATCGATAAAACTTTCTCAGATATAAAATTGAAGGAATATACGGTTTCTCAAATTAATGAGACTAAACATTCAAGGAAAAAAATAAATAGCACAAATTCTTAAATAAAATACTAATCAGAGAACACTTCTCAGTACATTTGATGAGGACAGAAAAATTAGATGCTAGTATCTTGGACAGCTTGAGAAAGAAAAATAATAGCCACTTTTGCTCTTGAGCAAAGGTATAAATGTTCTAAAGAATATTATCAAATCAATCCCAACAATGTATAAAGAGAATAATAACTTATCAGGTAATAAGATTTGTCCCTGAGATTCAAGATGGGTCACAAAGACATCAATTGATGTAAACCACCACACTGACAGATCAAAGGAAGAAGAAATACATATTTATTTTCATAGATGCAAAAAATGTGTAATAACATTATTATCCTTTTTTTCATTGGTGGAAGACGATGAGAATCAGTTTCATTCAATCTTCCAATAGGACAACTGGGCAGATTCTACTGTCTGCATATTTTCCTAAGACATGATTTTGTGTGTGTTCAGTCTCTCGGTCACGTCCGACAGTTTACGACACCATGGACTATAGCCTGCCAGGTTACTCTGTCCATGAGATTTTCTAAGCAAGAATACTGGAGTGGGTTGCCATTTCCTTCTCTGGGGTATCTTCCTGACCCAGGGATCCAACTCACATCTCTTGTGTCTCCTGCATTGGCAGGTCGATTTTTTACCATTAGTACCATCCAAGAAGATACTATTAAGGCCACTTAAATACATATTATTTTATATTTATTGGATAATTAAATTATCGAGTAACATTTCATGTGGCTTTTTAGTTTTGTTATTTATTGAAGTACAATTGACCTGTAACTATATTAATTTCAGGTGTACAACATAATGTTTTGATAATTATGTATACTGTAAAATGATCACTACAATAAGTCTAGATAACATCACTTATACTTGTGGTGATCATTTTATAATATATATAATTATCAAAACATTATGTTGTACACCTGAAATTAATATAATTAATATAATTACAAACTGTTTTTCTTGTGCTGATAAGTTTAAAAATTTACTCTCAACAACTTTCAAATTATGCAATACAGTATTATTAACTATAGTTGCCATGCTACACACTACATCCCCAGAACTTATTTCTTTCATAACTGGAAATTTGAACAAAGGGCACAAACTGCCAGTCATTATCCTTTCTTGGTTAAAAATGTCTCTAAGCTAGGTATTGACATGGAGAAACTCTTTTATCTAATGAAAAAATAATACTTTAAAAAAAGCAAAGCAAGCATACTTATTAGGGGATCATTGAACACTTAGATTTTGATGAAACGAGCAAGATATTAATGCTGGCTAACCCAATGTCTATGTATCATATTACTATTAAAAACACAGTATTTAATTTTAAAGAGAAAAGTAATAAACAGTGTCAAACTGAAAGTATAAAACAAAGTCCTTATTATTGGCTGATATTATTATATTTATATAGTGAAGTGAAGTCGCTCAGTCGTGTCCGACTCTGCGATCCTGTAAACTGTAGCCCACCAGGCTCCTCCAACCATGGGATTCTCCAGGCAAGAGTACTGGAGTGGGTTGCCATTTCCTTCTCCAATATACATATATAT
Source organism: Redunca redunca (assembly GCA_006410935.1). Lineage (NCBI taxonomy): Eukaryota > Metazoa > Chordata > Mammalia > Artiodactyla > Bovidae > Redunca > Redunca redunca. The sequence goes on along the minus strand of SJYQ01009077.1, from coordinate 30,496 downwards.
ATATATACATTTGTATTTTAAAGACTCATCATGCAAATTATCATAAATAATAAAGGGGCTTAGAAAGTTTTCCAATTGCTATTTAAATTCTAATAAAATTTATTTTTATTTCTAGATTACAAAAAAAATTAGAAAATAGCACAAAACTGGTGCTAAGGCTGAAACTCCAGTACTTTGGCCACCTCATGCAAAGAGCTGACTTATTGGAAAAGACTCTGATGCTGGGAGGGACTGCGGGCAGGAGGAGAAGGGGATGACAGAGGATGAGATGGCTGGATGCCATCACTGACTCAATGGACATGAGTCTGAGTGAACTCCAGGAGTTGGCGATAGACAGGGAGACCTGACGTGCTGCGATTCATGGGGTCGCAAAGAGTCGGACACGACTGAGTGACTGAACTGAACTGAACTGAATATAACAACTAGTAATAAATCTGACAAATAAAGTAAAAACCTCTGTGAAAAAAAATTGAAAGACCTTATTGACATAAAAGAACATTAATATATGGAGAGATATACCATATTCATCATGTTCAAGTATTGCAAGAATCAAATATAATAGAAATGCACACTATTTCTAGTTTATCTTTCTAGGTATCTTAAATCAGTCTCACCAGGTGTGTGTGTGTGTGTGTGTGTGTGTGTGAACAGTCAAATCTTTATGGATGAAAATGAAAATGGGGGGGGGAATGTTTTGCAAAAATTAACATAGATAAGTTGACAGAATAAAAACTCCACAAGGCCCACACAAGTATCTTATATAAGGATGTTGTTTTTTCAGATACGTGCATCAGATTTTTTGTTTTAATAACACTGCTGGGAAAGTCAAGTAGCTGTGTAAAAGTATATCAAATTGAACTACTATTTCCAAACATACAAATAAATACAGGTAAACTAAGGAATATAAAAGCAAAGCTACTAAATTTTAGGGCAAAATACAGGTTAGTTAAAAAAAAAATCTCAAGATCAGAAAGGATATATTAAACAAAACAGTAAAAATATAAAAGGTTAAAATGTTTGTTGTTATTGTTCAGTTGCTAAGTCGTGTCTGACTCTCTGCAACTACATACTGTGCCATGCCAGGCTCATCTGTCCTTCACTATCTCCTGGAGTTTGCTCAAATTCATGTCCATTGAGTCAGTTATGCTATCCAACCATTTCATCCTCTGCCACCCACTTCTCCTTTTGCCTTCAGACTTTCCCAGCATCAGAGTCTTTTCCAGTGAGCTGACTCTTCACATCAGGTGACCAAAGCATTGGAACTTCAGCTTCAGCATTAGTCCTTCCAATGAATATTCAGGGTTGATTTCCTTTAGGATTGACTGGTTTGATCTCCTTTCAGTCCAAGGGACACTCAAGAGTCTTCTCCATCACCACAGTTCAAAAGCATCAATTCTTTGGCATTCAGTTTTCTTTATAATACAACTCTCACGTCCATACATGACAACTGGGAAAAATATAGCTTTGACTGGATGGACCTTTGTTGGCAAACGAACAACAAACATCTTTTTACTTTTATGGCTGCAGTCATAGTCCACAGTGATTTTTGGAGCCCAAGAAAATAAAATCTGTCACTGCTTCCACTTTTTCCCCTTCTATTTTCCATGGAGCAGTGGGATTGGATGCCATGATGCTAGTTTTTTTAATGTTGAGTTTCAAACCAGATTTTTCAGTCTCCTTGAGTCTTCCCTGGTGGCTCAGACAGTAAAGAATGTGCCTTTAATGCAAGATACCGGGGTTCAATTCCTGGGTTGGGAAGATCCCTTGGAAAAGCAAATGGCAACCCACTCCAGTATTCTTGCCTAGATAATCCCACAGAGGACTCTGGAAGGCTACAGTGCGTGGGGTTGCAAAGAGTCGGACATGACTGAGCAGCCAGCACTTTCAACTTTCTTCACTTTCACCCTCATCAAGAGGCTCTTTAGTTCACTATGACCCACTTATCTTGGGTGGTCCCACAAGGCATAGCCCATTGTTTCATTGAGTTATACAAGCCCCTTATCCATGACAAGGCTGTGATCCATGAAGGGGAAAATAAATTTAACTGCATATTTTTAAAAAGAAAGACTTTTGTTCATTAAATGACATAAAATGCAAGTGAAAAGACAAGTCACAATGTGGTGAATATATTTGCAAGGAAAATAACAAAAAATAAGTTCCTAAAAATTAATTAAAATAAATAGAAAAAATACAAATGCTATACCATCAAATCATTTAACAGGAATATCATATCATGAAGAGTACACATATCCAATAAAAATTTGAAGGTGTATAAGTATTAAGAAACAAGTATGTCAAAATAACAATTATGTATTATTATGCTCCCTATATTGGTAAATATATTTAAATATGAACATCCTAAGCATAGGAGTGGAAAAGGCATACAACTCTCATACACTGCCTGAGGGAGTAAAGTTAGTCTAAGAACTTTGGAAAATCATTTGGCATTGCCCAGCAAAATACAAGATGCACAAATGCTACAAATCAGTAATTGCACTCAGGTACAGACCTCAGAACATTTCTTGCACATTTGTACAGAATTATCTGTAAGAATATTCATAGACACAAAGTTTGTAAAGTGAAAGTCGGGCCGTCATGTCTGACTCTTAGCCACCCATAGACTGTAGCCTGCCAGGCTCCTCTGTCCTTGGAATTATCCAGGCATTAATACTGGAGTGGAGCTGTTCCCTTCTCCAGGGGATCTTCCCAACCCAGGGATGGAACCCAGGTCTCCTGCACTGCAGGTAGATTCTTTACCATCTGAGCTACCAGGGAAGCCCAGACACCAAGTTTATTATTGCTCAAATATGACACAAATTATAAGTGAATGAAAACATTGATAAATAGATTAGGGTAGATTCTTAAAAAGAAGTGAACTATAATAACTAAGGGAAATACATTTATAGGCATCATGTATGAAAGAAACAATTATTGAGTGAAAATACAGGAAATATGATTAAATTTATATAAAATTTGGAAAGAAACAATAGTATGCATACAAAGTTTATAAATACATAAATTTAGAATTATAAGCATGGTATGTTGTTGTTGTTCAGTCATTAAGTAGTCTCCAACTCTTTTGCAACCCTGTGGGCTGTAGCCACCAGTCTCCTCTGTCCATGGGATTTTCCAGACAAGAATACTGGAGTGGATTGCCACTTCCTTCTCCAGGGGTCTTCCCAACCCAGGGATCAAACCTGTGTCTCCTGTGTTGACAGGCAAATTCTTCACCACTAAGCTACCAGGGAAGCATAGTAAGATTACTATAGAAATCAGAGCAGAGTAGTTCCTCTGGGAAATGTAGGGGTTCATGTTCAATAAGGGGCACTTGTGGAGTTTCTGCTATGATAGTGATAATTTATTATTTGAAACGAGTGATCAGTACATCAATTTTTTTATTATTATGGAAACTCTCTATATACATTTTATGAATGTCACATTAAAATTTGTGATGAACCAAAATAAATTAAGGAAACACTTTAATTACTGCTATTGTAAATCCCATAGGCATCAGTTCAGTTCAGTTCAGGTCAGTTGCTCAGTTGTGTCCGACTCTTTGCAACCCCATGAATTGCAGCATGCCAGGCCTCCCTGTCCGTCACCAACTCCTGGAGTTCTCTCAGACTCACATACATCGAGTCAGTGATGCCATCCAGCCATCTCATCCTTTGTTGTCCCCTTCTCCTCCTGCCCCAATCCCTCCCAGCATCCGAGTCTTTTCCAATGAGTCAACTCTTCGCATGAGGTGGCCAAAGTACTGGAGTTTCAGCTTCAGCATCATTCCTTCCCAAGAAATCCCAGGGTTGACCTCCTTTAGAATGGACCGGTTGGGTCTCCTTGCAGTCCAAGGGACTCTCAAGAGTCTTCTCCAACACCATAGTTCAAAAGCATCAATTCTTCAGTGCTCAGCTTTCTTCACACTCCAACTTCACATACATACATGACCACTGGAAAAACCATAGCCTTGACTAGATGGACCTTTGTTGGCAAAGTAATGTCTCTGCTTTGCAATATGCTATCTAGGTTGGTCATAACTTTTCTTCCAAGGAGTAAGCATACCATACCCATTGTTTGTGGAAAAAAATTGATATGATTTTTTTCTTTTACTTTAGGTAGTGCCTTTCTATGGATGAAATTTATTATGGAAGAAAACTATAATGACTCTCTTTTATGTTCCTTATTTAATTAAACAAGTAAAGCAAAAGCAAAAAAAAGTTGTNATTCTTAGGGAGAAAATTAAAACAATATATAAAAAGTAGTATGCTTGTTTGAGAAGAAAAGTTCAGTTTTGTTTTGTACTTGTTGAGATTGACATAAACATTATCTTCAGAAAGAAAGAGTTCCTGTTTTATTAATTAGTGAATCAACAGTCCCAGATCAAAATGCCGATGCTCATGATTTAAAGCTAGGTATACAGTAAATATTTTTTTGTGGATACTAAAAGGTTCCTTCAATACTACTAAATTTTATCTCATTGATTTTCAAATATGGGTAACAAAATGTTGCCATTTTGGCATGTTCTGTGTCACATGTTCACTTACTAGAATTGTCTTCTTATGCTACAGTTGCCAGCAGTATAGAGTCTTTGCAAAATGACTTAATCATATAATGTAGGAGATTATTCTCTACAGTAGGAAACTTCTAATGTTAGAATAGCTTTGTATCTGTATTTCCTCAAGTACACAACAACCTTATTTCTCCATTTTCTATATCAAAAAGTTTAATCAGTATTTCAAATTATAGTTTTACAAATCTGGCCAAGAAGGTAGGCAATTACGAGATAGGAGACAGAGAAGGAGGGGTGAGGAGAAAAGGAGTAGAAGAAAAAAGAGAAAAAGGAGAAAGAAAGAAAAATAAGTAAGAAAGAAAGAAAGAATGAAAGAAGGAGGAAGGCAGAGAGAGAGAGGGTGGTAAAGAAGGAAAGAAGGAAGAAAGGAGTAAGGGAATGAGGGAGGGACTGAGTGTCTTGCATCAGAGTTGCTTGCTACTTTTTGTAATTCAGTGGAGCTTTACTATAAGCTACTTAATAAGGAAAATAGGTTTGAAGATATTCAAAATGACTTTGGATAAGGAATATTTGTAAGGTGAGTTGACAAAATGGGACCATTCAATAAGCACTAGAATGGCTTAAGTAGGAAACACAGGTGAGAGAAAAGTTCAAGTATTTCACTTGTGAAATAAACTTTGTCTTTTATGAAGACAAGAACAATTTACACATAAAAATTCCTATACACTTGGGCCTCCCCTCTCCTTACTGCTGTGCACTGTGTATCTGCCTTACACATCAACCAAACCTCCTGCACTAGCAGAAATACCTGCTCCACCAAGAGAGCAACATTCTCCCGGCATTACCAAGACAGCTCTTTAAAAGGTAACATGCTTTCTTGATCTTTCAAGGGGCCAAATAACACTTAGATCTGGATTGTGTAAACTGTTAATAATATGTCAATTGATATAGAGCCTTCCATCTCAAAAACCTTAAATAAATGTTCTTTTATTTCTAACAGGCAGAACAGTTCCCAGAGCTTTTTGAAATGCCATTTCCAGATTATAATCTGCAAATTCAGCTTGAATAAAGTTCTCCACTTCTTTCATAGATTGACTTCATTTTTTGACATTAATTTTTGTTGACATACTGCAGGAAACAATGACAAAGGGAAGGAAAGAAAGAATTGACCCATTTATTTGCTAATTTCATGATACAAAACACAGAGCTTAATGTGAGGCTGAGTCTGGGAAATAATCCTTAAAGTTCTTGTTCTAACCTAGTGTATTGAGATTTGATTATGGGACAAGCAGTCTCAGAGCTAAATTAAGATGTAAGAATCTTTCTTGTCAGAATATTCATGCATCATCATCACTTGACTCAATATTCCTCACAAAAAATAGAGTAGTAATATGTCAATTACAGTTGTTTAACATTTTCTAGGCAAGCCTCAGTGCTTACCAGCTTCCTTTCCACTTAGGCTCTCCTTGGGATAAGAAATAGCCCATAAAGTATTGTTTAGTTAGAATCTTTTCACATGAAATTTATCTTGGCTGGGTGTGGAATGGTCATAGTGCTTTTTCTCAAATAGTCTCTGAGAAGTTGTTTTAAAACCTGGTTGCATGTTAGAATCACCCATAGAGATTTTAAATAATATTGTGGAGTATCTACTTACAAAGATTCTAATGTTTTTGCTCTAGGATTGGACTCATTTAAAATTCTGAGATGACTGTAATGTGCATGTGGGTTTAAAAGCCATTGACCTAAAATGAAGGTTTGTATCGTTGCTTTCATTTGTTCTTCAGCTTCTGGCTTCTAGTTTTACAGGTAAATTTTGTTACATCAGAGTATTCTTTCTGCAGCAATTTTCTTTTCTTTTCTTTTTATTTTTTACATAATGTGTTCTTTCTGCTTTGGGAAACATTTTTTTTTTTTTTCCATAATCCAGGACTGTAGCCCACTAGGCTCCTCCCTCCATGGGATTCTCCAAGTAAGAGTACTGGAGTGGGTTGCCATTTCCTTCTCCAGGGAATCTTCCCGACCCAGGGATCGAACCTGGGTCTCCCGCATTCCAGGAAGATGCTTTAACCTCTGAGACACTAGGGAAGCCCATAATCCAAGTACCTAAGGTCTTTTTCTGGGTGGGGTTTCTCTTTATCTTGTCTACAATTTGCCCATATCCTATCTAGCTCTAGTCACTTAAAATTGTTCCAACTCTTCATGTATCCATACCTCTCATTCTCCTGTTCCCAGCAATCTGGATATACTTCACACATCCTTATCCAAAGTTACTTCAAATAAGCATCATTTGTGTGATTATTTTATCCTGTCCAAGGAATTATAAAATCTTTCTCATGGTGTTGACTTTTAAACAATTTAATCTCTTTATACTTTTGCATAATGTAAAGTAAAATAAAGTAAAGTAAAGTGAAGTTGCTCAGGTGTGTCTGACTCTCTGAACCCATGGACTGTAGCCTACCAGGCTCCTCCATCCATAGGATTTTCCAGGCAAGAATACCGGACTGCTACTGCTGCCGCTAAGTCGCTTCAGTCGTGTCTGACTCTGTGCGACCCCATAGACAGCAGCCCACCAGGCTCCCCCATCCCTGGGATTCTCCAGGCAAGAATACTGGAATGGGTTGCCATTTCCTTCTCCAATGCATGAAAGTGAAAAGTGAAAGTGAAGCCGCTCAGTCCTGTCTGACTCCTAGCGACCTCATGGACCACAGCCTACCAGGCTCCTCCGTCCATGGGATTTTCCAGGCAAGAGTACTGGAGTGGGTTGCCATTGCCTTCTCCGAAGAATACTGGAATGGGTTGCCATTTCCTCCTCCAAGGAAGGAAACACAGTTGCATAATGCTTTGCATATTAATTTTTATATAAAAACTATAAAAGGGAGTTTGTGCAGAGTAGGATATTTTGTTTACAAACTTATCCAATAAATAAATACTTGGCTGAAACACTCAACTCAAATATAATTCACTAATGAACACATTTAGCATCCATGCCCAAGGGGGATTAAGAAAGTGAATTTGCTGGCCTGGGAGAAGAATCCAGTCAATCCTTCCATCAATATATGATAAATTTGGGTAAGCAGGTGCCATATTCAAAGCATACCCTTTAACTATCATAAAATGTATTAAATACTTTATTTATTATAATGGACCAATGAATTCTGAGCCCTTAAATTCCTCAGGTACCAACTTCTTTTGCATGCTAATGAAAAAATGCTCTGAAAAATTTCAGTATCTTACAATTCCCCTGTTTTATGTGTGCCAAAATTAAGAAAATACTTATTTAGAGTTCCTAATATGAAGAATAGATGGGGAAGCAGTGGAAACAGTGTCAGACTTTATTTTTGGGGGCTCCAAAATCACTGCAGATGGTGACTGCAGCCATGAAATTAAAAGATGCTTACTCCTTGGAAGAAAAGTTATGACCAACCTAGATAGCATATTCAAAAGCAGAGACATTACTTTGCCGACTAAGGTCCGTCTAGTCAAGGCTATGGTTTTTCCAGTGGTCATGTATGGATGTGAGAGTTGGACTGTGAAGAAGGCTGAGCGCCGAAGAATTGATGCTTTTGAATTGTGGTGTTGAAGAATCTTGAGGGTCCCTTGGACTGCAAGGAGATCCAACCGGTCCATTCTGAAGGAGATCAACCCTGGGATTTCTTTGGAAGGAATGATGCTAAAGCTGAAACTCCAGTACTTTGGCCACCTCATGCGAAGAACTGACTCTTTGGAAAAGACTCTGATGCTGGGAGGGATTGGGGGCAGGAGGAGAAGGGGATGACCGAGGATGAGATGGCTGGATGGCATCGTGGACTCGATGGACGTGAGTCTGAGTGAACTCCGGGAGATGGTGGTGGACAGGGAGACCTGGCGTGCTTCGATTCATGGGGTCGCAAAGAGTCGGACACGACTGAGTGACTGAACTGAACTGAACTGAATATGAAGAATGATTCCAAGACTGGAAAATTATGGACAGTCACATACCTTGTAACTTATAAAATTAGTTTTAGGGAATCTATATTTTTGGCATTTTATTCCTAAATTTACATTTGCTGTTAGTATTTTACATCAGTTGTATTAAATTTATAACTAAATATATATATGTGCATGTATTATATATAATATTGAATATATAATATCACTTTAAGTTCTGGAGGCAAGAAGTTTAAAATCAGCTTCACTGTGCTGAGATCATGGTGTCAGTAGGGTCACACTATCTCTAGAGGACCTTAGTTAGTTAGTGTTAGTTGTTGTCATGTCTAACGCTTTCAACCCCATGGACTATACGTAGCCCACCTCTGTCCATGGGATTTCCCAGGCTCCTCTGTCCATGGGATTTCCCAGGGAAGAATACTGGAGTGGGTAACCATTTTCTCCTGCAGGGGATCTTCCCCACCCGGAAATCAAAACCTGGGTTTCACGCATTACAACCAGATTCTTTACCATCTGAGCCACAGGGAAGCTCCTAGTGGCCTAGGTAGAACCAGTTCCTTGCCTCTTTCTGCTTCTGGTGGCTACCAGCATTCCTTGGCCTGTGGACACATAACTCCCATCTTTGCTTGTCTGATCTCCTTGCTTTATCTTTCTCCTTCTGTGTGCCAAAATCCCAATTTTTTTTTTTTTTTAATCTTTTGTTAGGATACCTGTGATTGCATTTTAGGACCCACCCAGATAATTCAGAATAATACTCCATGTCAAGCCTTATATTTAATCACAATGCAAAGTACTTTTTTTGTTTGTTTGTTTTGGTCATAAAAGGTGGCATTCACAGGCTCCAGAAATTAAGACAAGGATATCTTTTGGTGGGTCATTAATCACACCTTTCTATTCAAAGGATGTTCTACAACATGATGTCAGACAGAAGATGGAAACATATTTAGCATCTAGTGTCACTGCTGAGAAAGAACCTGCCTACCAATACAGGAACCATAAGAGGTGCGTGTTCAGACCTTGGGTTGGGAAGATGTCCTGGAGGACAGCACAGCAACATACTCCAGTATTCTTGCCTGAAGAATCCCATGCACAGAGGCACTTGGTGGGCTACAGTCCATGGAGTCGCAAGTAGGTGGACACAACTGGAGCAGCTTAACACAAGCAGAAGCACAGATACAAATAAACATGGTTTTATTGCAATATATAAGTTAATGTGGATATTAAAAAAGGAAATTTATCCCATTTAGATATTTTTTGTTGTTGAAACATCTATAATTGAATCTATAACAAAAGAATCAGTTGTCTGATTATCCTTATCAGAAAATTATCTTTACAATCTATATGCTAGAATGAAAAGCAAGAATTTATTTTTATTTAAGCCAAGTTCATTTACTTGCTAACTGAGGCTGAACGTATAACCTTTCCTCTGCAAATTAAAATTGGTTTTTGCTGTAGCTACATACTATCTTCTATGAGATTACTTCATGAGCTGTTATATGAATGTATAACATGTTAGTAAAATACTAAGTCTGTAATATTTGTTTTCTTTCAAGTGTGTGCAAATTATTATGTTAGCTAAAGTGAAGGAAAAACGGAGTTAAGAAATGTTCCCAAATTGAGTGGCTTAGCAAAAATAAATATTTATTCACTTACATAATAAACCTATGGTAACAGTCTGGTTGGTGCATGGCTTTGTTCCACATGTTACTCTGGGAACCTGTTTCTTTCTTTTCTTTCTTTCTTTCTTTTTTTTCTTTTCTTTTTTTAGCTGCTCTACCTTCTCTTATATTGTTCACCTCATATGCATGATTCACCAGCAAATTAATTTTCCTGTGTAAGGGAAGAAGTGATAAAATGTGAGATACTGGAAGCTCACATTCTTTTATTTCTTTTTATGTCTTACAGTTCCTAATGCAGGATTCTGCATACAAAATAGATGTTCATTAATTGAATATTGTTTAATTACATTAATGTTTTTAATTTATATTATCCTCCAGTTCTCATGTTATTGAGAATTNCATCTTCAAAAAATTTTTGACCATGAATTTTTTAAAAAAATCCTAAACTACAAATATATTCATTATCTGTTCTTTAGAAAGGTGATATCTAAATTCCATATCATAATGCTTTATATTTTAGTCACCTTATTTATATACTGTCTGCCATATTTTAATTAAGATACTTAATTAGCATTCCAGGCTTTAGTATTTTTGATCATAAGTTGTTAACTACTTCATGATATGTGTTCATGACCAGCCACTTAACCAAAAATCAATATGGCTATTTTTAATAAAAAGGATAATGGTTGTAAAACATGACCTTTTAGCAGTGTAAATAACATTTTTGATATCAAATACTAAAAAAAAAAATACCACATTGGGGCAGTTTTATATTGATTTTTCTTAACTCATCAGGCTAAACTTTATCTGCAAAATTTGTAACAACTACTTTATTTTATCCAAAGCATTCTGATTTAGTAATACCATTGATCTTTCTAGTGTTAAAAAAAATTGAAAATTATTATTTCTTTAATCATTGTATAGTTTTGCCACATATTTCTACATGAACTTAAAACAATACTGGTATTGAAAAAATGTAACCTGTACAGCCATGGGATAGTTTAATAAGAGGATATGTTTGGGAGGCAGTTTGTCTGATGTTTATGGAAATGCTGAGTTATAAAGGTAAACTTTAGCAGAAGGGTGAAGCAGAGGAGGAGAAATGTAAATTGGCCCATCTATAAAAGTAGAGGAGAGTAAATGAAATCTTCCATCTTTGAAATTATTTTATTTAAGTGATTTGCTAATATTTTTCTAACCTGTTGAGTGTGTATTTAACGAAAATATTTTTTTCACAGCTATGATTTCTAAGTTTCTTAATGTAATATAATGATTATAGAGAAATAAATAGTACACATAAATAAATAGTACAATAGCCAACA
>SJYQ01009077.1:0-18070 GCA_006410935.1 Redunca redunca | reverse complement strand
TATTTGAATATTTTAAAAATAAGAACTGTATAAATTTTTATTTTAATATTTTCAAAGAAAAAAAAGACCAATATCTGATTTTCACATTAATCAGTTCAGTTCAGTTCAGTTGCTCGGTCGTGTCTGACTCTTTGAGGCCCCATGAATCGCAGCATGCCAGGCCTCCTTGTGCATCACCAACTCCCGGAGTTCACTAAAACTCACGTTCATCGAGTCCGTGATGCCATCCAGCCATCTCATCCTCTGTCATCCCCTCCTCTTCCTGCCCCCAATCTCTCCCAGCACCAGGGTCTTTTCCAACGAGTCAGTTCTTCGCATGAGGTGGCCAAAGTACTGGAGTTTCAGCTTCAGCATCATTCCTTCCAAAGAAATCCCAGGGTTGATCTCCTTCAGAATGGACTGGTTGGATCTCCTTGCAGTCCAAGGGACTCTCAAGAGTCTTCTCCAACACCACAGTTCAAAAGCATCAATTCTTCAGAGCTCAGCTTTCTTCACAGTCCAACACTCATATCCACACATGACCACTGGAAAAACCATAGCCTTGACTAGACGGACCTTTGTTGGCAAAGTAATGTCTCTGCTTTTCAATATGCTATCTAGGTTGGTCATAACTTTTCTTCCAAGGAGTAAGCATCTTTAATTTCATGGCTGCAGTCACCATCTGCAGTGATTTTGGAGCCCCCGCAAATAAAGTCTGACACTGTTTCCACTGTTTCTCCATCTATTTCCCATGAAGTGATGGGACCAGATGCCATGATCTTTGTTTTCTGAATGTTGAGCTTTAGCCAACTTTTTCACTCTCCACTATCACTTTCATCAAGAGGCTTTTTAGTTCCTCTTCACTTTCTGCCATATGGTTGGTGTCATTTGCATATCTGAGGTTATTGATATTTCTCCCAGCAATCTTGATTCCAGCTTGTGTTTCTTCCAGCCCAGCCTTTCTCATGATGTAATCTGAATATAAGTTAAATAAGCAGGGTGACAATATAGAGCCTTGATGTACTCCTTTTCCTATTTGGAACCAGTCTGTTGTTCCATGTCCAGTTCTAACTGTTGTTCCCTGACCTGCATACAGATTTCTCAAGAGACAGGTCAGGTGGTCCGATATTCCCATCTGTTTCAGAATTTTCCACAGTTTATTGTGATCCACACAATCAAAGCTTTGGCATAGTCAAAAAAGCAGAAATAGATGTTTTTCCGGAACTCTCTTGCATTTTCCAGGATCCAGCAGATGTTGGTAATTTGATCTCTGGTTCCTCTGCCTTCTCTAAAACCAGCTTGAACATCTGAAAGTTCATGGTTCACGTATTGCTGAAGCCTGGCTTGCAGAATTTTGAGCATTACTTTACTAGCATGTGAGATGAGTGCAATTATGTGGTAGTCTGAGCATTCTTTGGCATTGCCTTTCTTTGGGATTGGAATGAAAAGTGAACTTGTCCAGTCCTGTGGCCACTGCTGAGTTTTCCACATTTGTTGACTTGAATAGATTTAAGGGCCTAGATCTGATAGATAGAGTGCCTGATGAACTATGGACAGATGTTCATGACATTGTACTGGAGACAGGGATCAAGACCATCCCCATGGAAAAGAAATGCAAAAAAGCAAAATGGCTGTCTGGGGAGGCCTTACAAATAGCTGTGGAAAGAAGAGAAGTGAAAAGCAAAGGAGAAAAGGAAATATATAAGCATCTGAGTGCAGAGTTCCAAAGAATAGCAAGAAGAGATAAGAAAGCCTTCCTCAATGATCAATGCAAAGAAATAGAGGAAAAAAACAGAATGGGAAAGACTAGAGATGTCTTCAAGAAAATTAGAGATACCAAGGGAACATTTCATGCAAAGATGGTCTTGATAAAGGACAGAAATGGTGTGGACCTGACAGAAGCAGAAGGTATTAAGAAGAAATGACAAGAATACATATGAGAACTGTACAAAAAAGATCTTCATGACCCAGATAATCACGATGGTGTGATCACTCACCTAGAGCCAGCCATCCTGGAATGTGAAGTCAAGTGGGCCTTAGAAAGCATCACTATGAACAGAGCTAGTGGAGGTGATGAAATTCCAGTTGAGCTATTTCACATTAATAACTAGAGAGAATATGAGAGAAATGGGAAAAATAGGAAAAAATTAAAATATGTTTTTTACTACAAGGTTGATTTTTTTTTTCTTTCCTGGAGGTCAAGGTGTTTTTTTTTTTTTTTTTTTTCTGTCCTTCTGTTAGGTAGTTAGAATAGGAAACAGGAGTGCAGAATGGAGGTGGCTAAAAGATAAGAAAGGGAAAAGCCCATAAAAATAGAATAAATGAAAGTCTGAGGACCAGAGTGAGGACCTGAGGTAGAACAAACAGCACTCCTTGCTAGCACAATTTGCATAAGGCAGACCCAGGGGTGAGGAAAAGACATATAAAAAGAGGAGCCAAAGGGCCGGGGATCTCTCTCTCTCCCCCACATGCTGGCGTGCTCCCCTACTGTCTTATCTTCACATTTTTGGGTTGGCATGCCTTCACACCTTGAGGATGGATTTTCCTGCTATTTTCTAAATAAAATAGAGCTGTAACATGGAGATGTAACACTGATTTGTCTATGAGCTATAAAACACAGTCTGTTCGAGACCTGAGGGCCATAACACGGTCCATCCAAGACCGGAGAGCTGTGATGTGCCCAGGGCTTTAATGTCCATCACTCCAAATCTTCTCTGTAACGAGACAGAACTTAGGAGCATAAACTTGCCTGACACTTCTTTCCATCTTCATCACCCAAACAAAAGCTGGAAGGTGGTAGATACAAAATATTCCTGAACTATTAATTACTGTGTGACAGGAAGACTATCTTTTCCCCTCTCAGCCCTAATTTGCATGCTCACGCTCCCAAAATGAATAAAAATTAAAACAGATTCAGCTAGGTTTCTTTAAAGTACAATAATTTTTCAGTAACTTGTTAAAAAGAGAGATGAAAGTCTTTCTTGTCCTCTTTCAATTGTGCCTCATCATATATATTTTTCTTACTTCTTATCTAGCAAACCAGCCAACTAGGATCTGCCTACTTCTTTCCAAAATTGATTTAAGTGAGTCTTATGTAATTGTAGGGAGCTCAATAGTATATCAAAAGCAATATATATCAAAATTCATATGAGAAGAAGAAAAAGGAGCACTAAAGAAACATAAGTTTCTATTGGTTTGCAAGGAAAAGATCAGAAATTTAGTTCTGACCTATATATTTAAAGCTAACTAGAAGAATGTCCTCACATGTGTCAGTATATAACATTCTTATTACTAAAAATAAGTGTCAAATTCCATGCTTCTGAGATTTTAGCAAAAGTTCTTTTAAACCTCATTATTGGATGCTAAAGTTATGATGATCAAGGGAGGGAGAATATTTTTTTTTTTAAAGATGCATTTATTTGAATGTATGTAGTGCCAAAGACATATTTACATATAAGCATGTGCAAATAACTTAATTCTTATCACTGTAAGAATCTGAATTGTTTTTTGGCAGTCAATGCAAGCTTAAGTTGCTTTAGTTTCTTCTGTTGAAAATAATTTTCACATGCATCAATCAAATTAAATAAACCAATAACTAAAGGAACAAATTTAACATAGATTTTTATATTATAGAAGTACATGGGGAAGAGAATTTTTTTGAGTATTTACTATGTCAGATTTTTGTTAGGCTATTTTATACATATGAGGTATGAGACCATGTGTCAGTGAACAAAGAGGCAGGACATAGAAGTTATCAGGTGCCTAACTTGGAGTTATTTAAAGATTCTTAGTCTCAGGTTCCTCATCTAGAGATAGAGATAACAATATATTTCTAAATAATAAGTGTCTGGGAAATGTTACTCCCTTCCCCATGTGGCTGACACAGATGAAGATGAGCTAGGCCAGGAGACTGGTGAAAGATCCCAGCGGGCAACTTGGCACACTCAACAGGGGACTGAGAGGATCTTCAATGTCAATGTCAAAGGATGCAGTAATTTTTCCAGAATTTTAAAGTTCAGAAAAGAATTGAGCTAATGAGCCCAATCTTCTCTACCTTTGAAGTGGAAATAGTGAGGGAGACCAACGAGCAGATAGGCATTTTCTATATTCTTCCAGGGAGTACTGGATATAGTACGATGCACACTTGCATCTAACCCATCTACCCCAGGTGTTTACCATAGCAAATACTCAAGCAATTGGACTGCAGACCACAGAGTGAGCTCACAAAGAGCGATAATAACCTCTCTGAGGGCTCCAGCTACTAGAGAGGGTTGTATTACAAAGAGAATACAGGTCAAATGAAATACAACTGTTGAAGGCAGGGTAAATGGATGACATACATTACTCAAGCACACACCCATACAAAGAAATCCATCTACAACAAAAACAATATTCCCTGGAGCTTAAATATATAATTATTAAACTAAAAATTATACAGATTAAGTACTGCTGTTGTTGCTGCTAAGTCGCTTCAGTCGTGTCCAACTCTGGGCGACCCCATAGACGGCAGCCCACCAGGCTCCACTGTCCCTGGGATTCTCCAGGCAAGAACACTGGAGTGGGTTGCCATTTCCTTCTCCAATGCATGAAAGTAAAAAGTGAAAGTGAAGTCTCTCAGTCGTGTCCCCATGGATTGCAGGCTACCAGGCTCCTCTGTCCATGGGATTTTCCAAGCAAGAGAACTGGAATGGGTTGCCGTTGCCTTCTCCAAGATTAAGTACAGTGTAGATTAAATAAATGATTGGTAGGTCCTTCTGAGTTTTGGATTAATGCTCTGGAAAACCAAGGGCAAGAAAATCTCAAAGCACAAAGCAAAACATTAAGGTTAAATAAACATTCAGGAAACAATCTATTTTAAAACTTTGAAAGACAGATGTAAAAAGAGAAAATGGAACAGATGTGGGAGAGGTAATAATTAAATAATTTTTAGAAAAATATTTCCCCTTAGTTGAAAAGATCTGAGTCTACAAATTGAAAGGTGTCACTATTATTCAAGGTAAATTAATGAGAAACACACAGAAAGGACAAATTCTGGTAAAATTGCTGAGCTCTAATTAAAAAAATGAAAAATATTACTATATGTCTCCAGGCAGAAGTTACATATATGGTTTACTGGCCTTGGACTTCTGTTATGCAAATAACACTGGATGTGAACACAGTAGGATCCTCCATCCACCCATATTATCATTCAGGTGAAATAGATTCTTATCTCACTGTAAAATATGTAGCAATAGTATACACTAATTTTAAAGAGACTCTTCATAAAAATATTCTAACATAAATTCAAGAAGTAAAATACCTTGTTGGCTTAAAAAATGCAGTGTGTGAGTTGCAAGTTCAGTTTTATGGGGACAAAATGAGGACTGCAATTTGGAAGACAGCATCCTAGATAGTGCTGAGAAACTGCTCCAAAGAGGTAGGGGGGAAGGTAGTATTTATGTGATTATGGTGAAGTGAGAGTACGTGCACTCAAGCACATATTTTTCCAAGTTTTTGCTAGTCTCATGAAGCTTTCTGTGAGTCATGAGGAACTAAACCCTTTTCTGGGTGTGTTGAAAATTAGCAGTGCAGCAGCACATAAATTAATCCTTGTAGAGATAGATGGCAAGTGTCAATTTGTAGTTTGACAACCTTTTATCTGGGTAAATAAAAATATAGTTTTATGTTTATAAAGAAACCNAAATTAATCCTTGTAGAGATAGATGGCAAGTGTCAATTTGTAGTTTGACAACCTTTTATCTGGGTAAATAAAAATATAGTTTTTATGTTTATAAAGAAACCACATGATTAAAGAATAAAAAGGCAACAATGAACTCTAAAACTCAAGAAAATAAGACATGAAATTTGATATTTTAAGTATAGGATTTAGAATTTTTGAAGAAGTAAAAAAAAAAAAACTTCGACATAATGACTAGGGATTAGGGTAGGGTGATGATTTATGGCAGAAGTGACCTGTGAATGAAACGCTTCTCTGGTGGCTCAAACAGTCTCCTGCTTGCAATGCAGAAGACCCAGGTTCAATCCCTCTGTCTGGAAGGCCCCCTGGAGAAGGCAATGGTTGTCCACTTCAATTTTTTTGCCTGGAGAATTCTGTGGGGAGAGGAATCTGGCAGGCTACAATGGCTGATGATTTATGGCAGAAATGACCTATATTGGTCCTGAATATTGCTGATAACATGAGGAGGAAGCAAAAATAAATAAATAAATAAATGAAATAACAAAATTTCTAAATGAATAATCAGTTTCTAAGTGAAATAAAACCATTAATGTTTTCTAGAAAATTTTCTATTTATTAAAAGGAAAGTGAGTCAAAAATGAATTGAAGGGTCAGGAAAACAAGCTCTGGAATAGATAACATTGCCACTGACATAATAAATGACAGAGAAGGTTATCAAAACAATTCAAAGCCTGTACTAAGATGAACAAGGTGTTAGTCAGAAGCAATGATGCAATAATTCTTCTGCCACAAAAAGAACACTAAATTAATCCCTGATTGATTAACTTTTGCTATAATACATTTTAAAATGAGCAAAGAGTCGGACACGACTGAGTGACGGAACTGAACTGAACTGAACTGAATTAAGTAATCTTAAAATGAGTTTATTTCTCATAAAAGCACTAAAATGTTAGTTCTTATTTTTTCTTAAGGGAAAGAATAAATGAGAGTGGATGTTCAGTAGTGCTTTTTTGGAGATCAGTTAAGTTATAAAGAAAAGGAATAGCCTCAATTTCTAAAAAGTGAAAGTGAAGTCACTCAGTCGTGTCTGACTCTTTGTGATCCCATGGACTTAGCCTAGCACGCTCCTCCCTCCATGGGATTCTCCAAGCAAGAGTACTGGCATGGGTTGCCATTTCCTTCTCTAGGAGATCTTCCCTACCCAGGGATCAAACCCAGATCTCCAGCATTCCAGGCAGATGCTTTAACCTGTGAGCCACCAGAGAAGCCATCCAAATACCTCCATTTTAAACCATAGTGTTATTTAGTGTCATCCTGCATCCTTTCTGAGAGGAATCTATGAATTCCCCTTTGTACCAAATACTGTCTCAATTAATGCCAATTCAACAATAGTGCATACATATTATTTTGAAACCTGTATAGCTGCTGTTATAATTAATACAATGCACTTAGTGTAAAATGTTGAGTTTACTGATGTGATATTTGAGTTCATGAACAATGAAAATAAAATCCTATTACCCAAGAGTCCACAAACATATTTTACACTAAAAAAATATATTTAAAATACTGAAGAACTATCCAGTCTGGGGGCTTCTTCAGTGGCTCAGCAGTAAAGAATCTGCCTATAATGCAGGAGATATAGGAGATGTGGGTGCAGTCCCTGGGTCAGGAGGATTCCCTGGATGAGGGAATGCTACCCACTACAGTATTCTTGCCTGGAAAATGCCATGGACAGAGGAGCTTAGTGTCACAAAGAGTCACAAAGAGTCGTACATGACTAAACACACACACACACATCCAATTTTTACCTGCCTTAGCTCTTGGTTTTCTCTGCACTTTATATTAAGGTGGACAAATCTTGTTTACCATTACGAATGCAAAGCCACCATAATGGAGCCATTGATAAATCAAAATATATATGTTTGTATACAAATCACCCTTGCTTATCTGAAAATGATTTTCCACTAAAATAAAACATGGCATTTCTATGAAAGTGAAAGTGAAAGTGAAGTCACTCAATCTTGTCCAACTCTTTGTGATCCCATGGACTGTAGCTTAGCAGGCTCCTCCCTCCATGGAATTCTCCAGGCAAGATTACTGGAGTGGGTTGCCATTTCCTTCTCCAGGAGATCTTCCCTACCCAGGGATAGAAACTGGGTCTCCCGCATTCCAGGCAGGCGCTTTAACCTCTGAGCCACTAGGGAAGCCAGCATTTCTATAATCCAGAGATAATAAAATTATTAGATAGAATTTAATTATATTTGAGAGGGGGGTTATTCTTTGTTTTTCATCAGTCTATCTATATATTTCTTCTGTATTGGAAACTGGTGTTGAGACATCTAATTAATGACCATAATTAAAATTTTGCATTCTTGAATATTCAGTGTATTAAATATTTTGTATACATATGACCTCTTCCTTGAGGTTGGTTCTATTCTTACCTTCACGTGAAATGAATATATCTCCTGCCATATTAATAAGCAAGAAATGCCACAGGCATCAGGGATTTTTGGTCTCCAAATGTGAATGAGAGCTCCCAAAACTGTGATCCAGCAGATGCTGCCACCCCCTACAGTGACTGCTGAGGAGCTGGGAGAATGTAAGATGCAAGATGCACAAGGAAACAGGATTGGCCCCAGATAGCTGAGGTGCATATGAAAGGAGTGAATTGGGTAAGCCCAAAGGCTTGCATCTTCTCATAAACAGAATGCTAAATTCCTTAACTTGATACCTGATCTTTGATGTTCAGACTGCCTTATCCCTTTGTTACAGACTTTTATATATCCTGACTTTCTCTCTTGCCTCTTTGGAGCAGTTTTCTCAGAGCTACTGAGATCCTATCTCCTGAGCTCTGAGTTCCTAAATCTTCCCACCAAATAAATTACTTTCACTTTGTGACTATATTTTTTAGTCAATGTTCATTTTAAGAATGAGAAAGCTGAGGTTTATAAGTATTTGACTTTTATTATGTGACACAAAATTCATGAGCTAACACTCAAATTGGCAATCTGATACCGCAATCCATAATTTAGATAACTCAAATCATTAGTGATTAATGTACAATGCTATCCAAAATTAAGGCTTCCCAGGTGGCACTAGCGGTAAAGAACCCGTCTGCCAATGCAGGAGGCATAAGAGACCTGAGTTCAGTCCCTGGGTGGTGGAAGATCCCCTCAAGGAGGCCATGGCAACCCTCTCCAGTATTCTTGCCTAGAGAATCCCATGGACAGAGGAGCCTGGAGGGCTACAATCCACAGGGTTACATAGAGTCAGACAGGACTGGAGCCACTTAATATGCATACAAAGTTATTGTTAATACATTGGTTTTGTTGTTTTTACAGAAAATACCATGACTTCCAGGTGCTACACCAACTCAGAAGTTTGATAGTGACAGCCTTGATGTTTTGCTCCTTTTCTTCTGTTCTTTGCTGTGGGCCTACTGACTCATACACTTCTGAAAATATGCTTAGAAAACATCTCTAGCAATTATCTTATCACAGTTGCCTATAACTTAACAAGCCCTGATCATCAGTCAGTTCAGTTCAGTTGCTCAGTCGCGTTTGACTTTTTGCGACCCCATGAATCACAGCACACCAGGCCTCCCTGTCCATCACCATCTCCTGGAGTTCACTCAGACTCGCATCCGTCGTGTCAGTGATGCCATCCAGCCATCTCATCCTCTGTCGTCCCCTTCTCTTCCTGCCCTCAATCCCTCCCAACATTAAAGTCTTTTTCAATGAGTCAACTCTTCGCATGAGGTGGCCGAAGCACTGGAGTTTCAGCTTCAGCATCATTCCTTCCAAAGAAATCCCAGGGTTGATCTCCTTCAGAATGGACTGGTTGGATCTCCTTGCAGTCCAAGGGACTCTCAAGAGTCTTCTCCAACACCACACTTCAAAAGCATCAATTCTTCAGCGCTCAGCCTTCTTCACAGTCCAACTCTCCCATCCGTACATGACCACAGGAAAAACCATAGCCTTGACTAGACAGACCTTAGTTGGCAAAGTAATGTCTCTGCTTTTGAATATGCTATCTAGGTTGATCATAACTTTTCTTGCAAGGAGTAAGCATCTTTTAATTTCATGGCTGCAGTCACCATCTGCAGTGATTTTGGAGCCCCCCAAAATAAAGTCTGACACTGTTTCCACCGTTTCTCCATCTATTTCCCATGGAGTGATGGGACCGGATGCCATGATCTTCGTTTTCTGAATGTTGAGCTTACAGGACTTTAAATGATATATTAAGCCAAGTACTTTCACTTGAATAAAGCATAGATAAAAATATATTATATTTGAAAAATATTATGACTTTTTCCATATTGGTAAATAGAAATGATGTGAAATTTAATTTATTCTTAATTCTCACTTCCTTTTTTTTTTGGTTTCTTTTTGTCTTCATCCACTATCAGTTTTTTCTATTTAAGCGACTTTTTATTGGTAGGTAGTTAGGATAGGAGAAAGGAGTCCAGAATGGCGGTAGCTAAAAGACAAGGAAGGGAAAAGCCCGAAAAAATAGAACAAAGGAAGGTCTAAGGACCTAAGCGAGGACTTCAGGTAGAACAAACAGCACTCTTGGTTAGCCCAATTTACATACGGTAGGCTCAAGGGGAGGAGAAAAAAAAAAGTATATATATAAAGAGGAACCAAAAGGCCAGAGGCTTATCTCACTCTTGCTCTCTCTCTCTCTTTCTCTGTGTCTCTTTCTTCTCATTGCGCCTTTTGGGTCAGCATGCCCTCATGCCTCGAGGATGTATTTTCCTTTATTTTCTATTTTCTAAATAAAACTGAACTGTAACATGGAGCTGTAACACTGATCTGTCCTAGAGCTGAGGCATGGTCTGTCTGAGAGGTGTGACATGCTGAGGGCTTTAATGTCCATCGCTTCAAATTTTTGTTGTGATGAGAGAGAACCGAGGAAATTGCACACTCCCCTGACAACTGTGGTGCTGTGAGTCCAATATAACCTGGCTGAAACAACCTCGGCATGGCCCCCACAAGGAGGAGACCAAGCACAGCAGGAGCCCAACTCAGCAAAACTCCTGCTGTAGACGTGGAACATGAAGAAAATCCAGTGCAGGGGAAGTGACAAGAAGCCCAGTGTGCTGGAAACTGGGACAGCAAGAAACGAACTCAGCAGAAAGTTCATGTGGCTCAGTCTCAGATTCCAGAAGACCTCCAGTTAAGGTAGGAGGTCCTCACTCTTATGGCTGGAGGGACATATTCTTAACAAAATCTTAATTCCTTTACAATCTCTCGTTTCTTGTTTCCTTGAACCCCCCGCAAACAGGCGAGCAGCAGTGGGTGTAATTGAGGGGCTCTGGAGAAGCTATTCCTCAGTATGTCCTAAAGGTGTCACTATCTGCTGAACCCCAGTATCTGTTACCTAAACCAGTGGGGGTTCTTCTGTCCTTAATCTTCTTTGTGCCAAGGATTAGGCCAATGAAAACTGTGAGCATAGGTCCGGTATTTAGCAGATTTTCTGGCAGGCTATGAGGGGGATTCCTTGGCACATTTTTCCCACTGCTTTTTCCTGCCGTCCTTCAGCTCCTCTCTCCTGCTACCTGAGCCCAGCCAAACACCATGATGCCTGGCTTCAGGACCTACTGAAGCTCAGACAATAATGTCTTATTGCAAAAATTCAGTGAGAGACACAGGGACAGGTAAGAGGTAGATTAGTTAAGATTCAGAGAGAAGAGCACACTGCAGGGTGTGGGCCATTGCAGAGGGCAAGGGCTTTGGCCAGGGAATGCGGGTCTGGCTAGTTTTTGCAAACTGGGTGAATTCATATGCTAATGAGTGGGAGGATCACCCCAACCATGGGGGCACCACCCACTCCTCCATCAATTGACAGTGACTTGGAGCTGTCCTGCGACCTCTAGGTGTATCATTTAGTTTACAGATTGGAGATGAAGATTTACTTGAATTTGACTTGTCATCTTGGACCCAACTGGTTTTAATTGGTTTATGTTATGTCCTTGCCCTATGTCATTCTTTCAAGTTATGCTCTGCTCCCTTTCCTCCTGTTTCACTCCCTTTTCCTGAGCCCCATCCAGGCCCACAATGTTTCCTCTAGAATCTTCTGGTGGGGCAACCAGAAAATAGTTGGCCCTTGGAAGAGAAATACTGTATAATATCCAGCCCTCTAGATATTCAGGTCTTCATCGTCCATGTTTACTACAATATGTGCAACATCAGCATCTCTCAGTGAACCAGCTAGGGTGGGCGACAGGCACACAATGCCTGCTAGAAGTCCATCTGTTGGCATCCCTTAAAAGGCAGTTGGGCTTCCAGGGATAATGTTTGCCACTTTCAGAGTTAGCCATATAGACCATTGGGGCCAAATCCTTACCATCCTTCTCCTAAACTTACAAACATACCCCCAGATCAAATCTCCACTCCACTTGTATGGAATATCTGGTCTGTTGCCTCTTACCAATTTATTCTTAAGCCAATTACTAACTCCTACAACCAGGACCCTGACCCCTTGTAGGCAACATTGCTCCACCCGGCCCATTATTAAAATACTTTAATGCACCTAACAGGGCCAGATAACCCATTCCTTTGTCACTACTTCTGTTATTACCTAAAGTGGTTCTCTGACAATGAAATGTTTACCATTGGTGACACCTTAACCTGCTCTTATGGAAGACTAGGGGAAGAAATCAGTGACATACAATCCCTTAGAGCAGTAAGAGGATAAGGCTTATGACTGTTTCACCAGCTTCCCAGTCTCAGGGCACAGGCTTGGATTGCTTTATATCATGGTATCTGTTCCCATCTGAGGTGAACAAACTGGCAATAAGTTAAAAATACAACCCCTTAATCCTACCCAGCACTGGTCACTCTGGAGACCTTGGGGATGCCCAACTCCAGTCTGGTGGTGCAGGAAGTCAATCTGCCTTGACCTGCCTAGGGATCTTTTCCTCAAAAGGTTGTCACACCTCAACCTGCTTGGGGATTCTCCATTCCAGGGGCCCCAGGAGGTCGTCATGCCTTGACCTGCCTGGGGATCTGCACCCTGACCTGGGGATGCCTGGCTCTCAGGTTGCAACAGTACTCGGTAGGATAAACTTCAGAAAGACTCACCCCTATGGAAGTCCACCCATGGAAATAGAAGGAAGCCTATTACTTGTGGGACTGTGCCCAGTCTCAGCAATAACTCAGGAGCCCAACAAGAACCTCATTGCCTTTCTGGAAAGGCTAAAAGAGGCCCTCCAAAAGTTTACCAACCTGGACTTAGACTCTTATGAGGGACAGGTGATTTTAAAGGACAAAATTCCTGTCCTGATGTGCATCAAACAACAGGATAAAGTTGTAAGAGCTACAATAGCAGGACTCTGCTGCCTCTTTAGATGAGGTGGTCCAGAGAGCCACCAATATCTTTTATAACAGAGAACAGGGGAAGGAGGCCAAGGCCCAGGAGAGGGAGAAAAGGAAAAAGACAAGGCATGACCAGATGCTGGCTGCCCTCCAGGGAAGCCCTATTGCAAACCCCAAGTCCCTGAAGGACAAGGCATGAGGCAAATGCCAAGACAGGCAGGGCATTGGGCCAAAGAGTGTCCAAACCATGACAAGTCTCCTAAAATGGCTTGCTATAAATGACATCAACTGGGACACTGGGCAGCACTCTGCCCTCAAGGCCCAAGAGCCTCAAGGTCAAGCACCAAGCCTTCCCTCACCATGGTTCAACAAGACTGAAGTGGCCCGCTCCAGCCAGCCCGCCTGTCACAGATAACCATCATGGGGTTGGAGCAAAGGGTGCAACTGGATATGGCAGGTAGGTCTGAGAATTTCTTAGTTGACGTGGGGGGTACCTACTTTGTCCTGACCTCTGACTTTGGAAGCTTCTCTTCCTAAAACTGTACCATTTTGGGTGTTACAGGAAAAACAATTACAAAAAGATTCACCTGAGTACTTTGTTGCTGGGATGAACAAATATATTCCCACCATTTTCTAGTGGACCCTGACTGTCCTCCTCTCTTAGGAAGAAATATCTCCCTGCCTTCAAAATCTTGCAGCTATTTCAGCCCTGATAGAAGATGCTTTAAAACGCTCTTCTGGGGGCAAACTAACTATTTTTACCAGCCCCCAAGTGAAACAACTCCTAAATGGGAGAGGCCATTTATGGATGTCCGATAAAAGAATTCTCAGATATCAAGTAGTGCTGATGGAAAATCCAGGCCTCCCTATATTCCCTTGTGAGATTCTTAACCCAGCCACTCTCCTGCCTACTGCCGAGGGCTGTCTCCCCTTTCACTCTTGCCTAGAAACCTTGGACCACTGGACAAAATCCCCAGGAGGGATTATCGAAAGATCTTCTGATCAATCCTGAGGAGATCTGGTACACTGATGGAAGTAGTTTTGTCTTGGATGGAAAAAGAAGAGCCAGAATAGCAGTAGTCTCCAATTTTCAGGCCATAGAGGCTAAACCTTTGACACCAGGTCAACAAGCTACAACATACAGTGCCAGTTCAAGAAGGATATATAAGACTACAGCCAACCACAGAAAATATTACTCATCCTTAAATGGACACCGCTATGAGGACTCTGAGGCCTGAGACTAGCAAGAGGGGGAGGTCCAATGTCCCTCGCCATCCCAGTTCAGCAGGAAGTAGACAGAAAGACTTTGATGCTCCTATTCCCAAATAATTGGGCCTCCCATCTCTTGAGGGGGGAATGTTAAGTAGTTAGAATAGGAAAAAGGAGTCCAGAATGGCGGTGGCTAAAAGACAAGGAAGGGAAAAGCCCACAAAAATAGAACAAAGGAAGGTCTGAGGACCTCAGGCAGAACAAACAGCACTCCTGGCTAGCCCAACTTATATGTTAGGCTCGGGGGGAAGGCAATGGCACCCCACTCCAGTACTCTTGCCTGGAAAATCCCATGGATGGAGGAGCCTTGAAGGCTGCAGTCCATGGGATCACTGAGGGTTGGACATGACTGAGTGACTTCACTTTCACTTTTCACTTTCATGCATTGGAGAAGGAAGTGGAAACCCACTCCAGTGTTCTTGCATGGAGGGTCCCAGGGATGGGGAAGCCTGGTGGGATCGCACAGAGTTGGACACGACTGAAGTGACATAGCAGCAGCAGCAGCAGCAGCAGCAGGCTCAGGGGGAGGAGAAAAAAAGCATAAAAGGAGGAGCCAAAGGGCCAGAGGTCTCTCTCTCTCTCTCTGTCTCTCTCTTTTCGTGTCTTTTGGGTTAGCATGCCCGCCCTCATGCCTCAAGGTTGTATTTTCCTTTATTTTCTAAATACAACTGAGTTGTAAAACGGAGCTGTAACACCGATCTGTCCAAGAGCTGAGACACAATCTGTCCGAGTGCTGTGACACGCTGAGGGCTTTAACATCTGTCACTTCAAACTGAGGAAATTACACACTCCCCTGACAATATCAACTTTTATTTCAGGTAAAATGTTTATATGAATATAATGCCTTTTTTTTTTTNACTGTTTTCTGGTGTTTATTGTTGTTAGTGAGAAGAGTATCAGCTCTTTGTTGTTATAATTGTATTTGTTCAATAATTAATAATGAGATTAAAAAGGGACACACAAAAATACTGGCTTTTTTTCATATCACAGGTAGACTTTCATTTAACTATTTGATAGATTGTTTATTTAAATTTTCACACATTTATATTTTCTTTTTTGTTGAAAAAAATTCTATTTCTTCAGATATGACATTTCTGGTAATATGGTTTATATCAGGAAAAATCATGATACATTCAGAGAGTTTGTACTTAGAAGTCAAGAGGTAAATTTTTGTCTCAACCATTAATTAATTAGGTCACTTTGGAATATTTTATTTAAATATTTTTTCTTAGGATATTATATCTTTTATGGAGACTAATAATGCATTGCCCTTGCTTTGTAGAGTTTGAAAATACAAAATTAAGTTTTAATATGTACAGAGAAGAAAATTGCTCTATGAATTTGAGCATTATTTGACCATTATCATTTTTTGTAATACTGTTACAAAATAGCATTTTGGCTGTGCTCAGTCTTCATTGCTGCCTGTTTTTTTCCTCTGATTGCAGCAAGTAGGGGCCACTCTCTAGTGGCAGTGCTTGGGCTTCTCATTGCAGTGGCTTCTTTTGTTACAGAGTATAAGCCCTACAGTGTTCGAACTTCAGCAGCTGTAGCTCGTGGGTTCAGTAGTTGTGGCTCCTGGACTCTAAAGCACAGGATCAATAATTGTGCTGCACAGGCTTAGTTGCTCCACAGTGGGTAGGATCTTCCAAATCAGGATCAAACATGTGTCTGCATTGGCAGGCAGAGTCTATCACTGAGCCACCAGGGAAGCACAAAAAATAGTATTTTTATAGGACAAAATTGTATGAAGCTTACCTAAATATTAATTTCATAGCTATAATTGTATGTACAAATGTATACATAGATACATTTAAAATACAAATCCCGAAATACAGCTTTATTAGTATTAGATAATTCTTAGGATAAAAGTGGCATGTTTTGATTGGACACTATTTGACATTAATGTGATATGTCTCCAACTATGTTATGTATTCATAAATGCATAGAAAAATACATAGGAAAAACAGCACAGAGAGCAATTCTACAGATTAAAATACATTATTTTTTAGAGAAATAAAATGTAAAAACTATATAGTATTGCTTAGTTTATTACAGCAGAAGTTAGCATAAAAATAAAAGTATCATCATATTTATATTACAAATGTTTTATTTCCAGAGTCAGTTCTTAAGGGACTCATAAAACAACCAATCATGTTCCCATTAAAATGGAAGATGATATGTTTTATTTAAAATTGCTTTAGGAACAATCATGGGAAGTTTCACTAAAATGAGAAATGGTTTTGAACATATTCCTTTTATTTCTTATTTATCAATTGAAGAATTTATTCACAGTGTTAACCTGGGAGATGATTTGACAACTTCTTTTTTATTCATTTTATAGTGACACATTATCAATCATGTATGAATGAAACAATGATTCTTTTAAAAATCCATCCAGCCATATAAAGTATACTTCAACAAAAAAATTAATAAATAATAATATGTTGTCTTTAGTCTCTCAGTTGTGTCCACCTCTTTGCGACACTGTGGACTGTAGCCTATCAGACTCCTTTGTCCATGGGAATTGTCCAGGCAAGACTACTGGAGTGGATTGCCATGCCTTCCTCCAGGGGATCTTCCCAACCCAGGTATCCCACATTGCAGGTAGATTCTTTACCAGCTGAGCTACCAGGGAAGCCATAAAAAATAATAATATTCAATAATTTACAGTAAATCTCTTTCATGTAGCTGTATTGCTTCTGACCAAAAAGAAAAAAAAAAAAGAAATACATGGGATATATCATTATGATCATTTATGCTAACTAGAGTGAAACAGAAGTATTCATTCTAATTTTTTTTAATCATCAAGTTCAGGCAGAAGGAAAACCTTAGTTCAAGCTTTATCTTTTTAAGAGAAATTACCATCTTTTTACCTTCTCAGTGAGTTTTTGTTTAGCCAACCTCAAAACACACCAAACACACTCTCTTCTGCCAATTGCCATGACACTTTGCATCTGAATCCAGAGTTCAATATGTTAGTTTCATTTTGGTTAATTAGAACATTATTTCTAAAAACACAGCTTTTTGGTGGGGGGAGGAGTAAAAAAACACGCTTAAAGAACAGAATGTTGTGTACATATATGCATGAATATATGCATTTTAAAATTAGTTCTTTTCTATTTATCAGTTCAGTTCAATTGCTCAGGTCAGGTCCAACTCTTTGCAACACCATGAATTCCATGACAGGCTTCCCTGTCCATCACCAACATCAGGGTCTTTTCTAATGAATCAGTTCTTTGCATCAAGTGACCAAAGTATTGGAGCTTCACCTTCAGCATCAGTCCTTCCAATGAATATTCAAAATTGGTTTTCTTTAGGGTTGACTACTTTGATCTCCTTGCAGTCTAAGCTGACTCAGGAAAAGACCAGATGCTTGGAAAGATGGAAGCCAGGAGGAGAAGGGGGCAACAGAAGATGAGATGATTGGACGGCATCATCGACTCAACAGACAGGAGTTTGAGCAAACTCCAGGAGCTGGTGAAGGACAGGGAAGCCTGGCGTGCCACAGTCCATGAGGCTGCAAAGAGTCAGACATGATTAAGTGACTGAGCAATAACAACATTCTGTCTCAAGAAGCCTTCCTGATTCTGACTAGATTTTCTCTCTTTATGAAAATTCACCCATTTAATGAGTTAATGCCCAGGGCCCTTTCAGGGGGTTGAGGTCAAATGATTTTTATAATGATACTAAATGTTATTTGTCATTTTTTACTTTGAAACCTTCAAAAATGCACAGTGGAGTTTTCCAGAGGCTGCGTATTTGATGTAACAGCAAATGTTACATCATTAAGCCAAATGTGAAAGAGTTTGGGCAAAATGTAAAACAA
>SJYQ01009076.1:372439-456775 GCA_006410935.1 Redunca redunca | reverse complement strand
GATGTACTCTGCATATAAGTTAAATAAGCAGGGTGACAATATACAGCCTTGATGTACTCCTTTGCCTATTTGAAGCCAGTCTGTTGTTCCATGTCCAGTTCTAACTGTTGCTTCCTGAGCTGCATACAGATTTCTCAAGAGGCAGGTCAGGTCGTCTGGTATTCCCATCTCTTTCACAATTTTCCACAGTTTCTTGTGATCCACACAGTCAAAGTCTTTGGGATAGTCAATAAAGCAGAAATAGATGTTTTTCTGGAACTCTCTTGCTTTTTCCATGATCCAGTGGATGTTGGCAATTTGATCTCTGGTTCCTCTGCCTTTTCTAAAACCAGCTTGAACATCAGGAAGTTCACGGTTCACGTATTGCTGAAGCCTGGCTTGGAGAATTTTGAGCATTACTTTACTAGCATGTGAGATGAGTGCAGTTGTGCAGTAGTTTGAGCATTCTTTGGCATTGCCTTTCTTTGGGATTGGAATGAAAACTGACCTTTTCCAGTCCTGTGGCCACTGCTGAGTTTTCTAGTTGTGGTGCGTGGTGTTTTCATTGCAGTGGTTTCTCTTGTTACAGAGTACAGACAGGGTCTAGAATGCACGGGCTCAGTAGTTGTGGCTTGCCGGCTTAGTTGCCCTGAGGCATGTGAGATCCTCCCAGACCATGGATCAAACCCATGTCCCCTGCATTGGCAGTCAGATTCTTAACCCCTGGACCTCCAGGAAGTCTGATCTTGTTTTTATTTACATTCCTTAGGTTACTTTTGCAAATTTGAATTTTCTTTCATAGATTTAGTACCCTTCCTTACATTTCTTACTTTATGGATTGCCAATTAATATCTTTTGCTTATTTTGGGGAATAAATTTGTATGAGTTCCTGGTAGATATAATAATACTTTCCTACGTGTTACACACACGTTTTTCTCTTGAATGTGCCAATTAAACTACTTTATGGTGGCCTGTTTGTTTTGATCGATTGTTTTTGCTTACTGAAGTTTTCCATTTTTATGTAGCCAAGTCTATTTAGTTCTTCCATCCTTGAATACTTTTAATGGCTGTCATATGGAAGAGGATGAGACATTTACTCCATGTATGCAGAAGACAGAACCAGTCTAATGGGAGAAAAGTTGCAGCATGGCAGACTTCAGCTAAACATAGCAAACAAGTTTCTTACAATGAGAACTGTCAAATGTGGAATGTGCTCCTCAAAGAGAGCGAGATCTCCCATAATTAGGGGCTTTTAGGCAAGAATTCCAGGACCACCTGACAGTGATGCTGTACAGGATGAGGCCAGGTGGCTCCTCATGTCCTTAATTATGTACAAGGCAGATTTTTAAAAATGGGATAACAATATTTTAATTCTACTCATTTTTCCCAGAGAATTTTTTTTTTCCCAAAGCTATAGCACCATCTAAAATTTGGGCTTTCCAAGAGCAATGGGACACCAGTTGATAATGGCAGAGCTGGCAACACTCAGAATAGTTCTGAACCCCTGATTATTATGAAAAGCATACCAGGAGAGTGTTAGGGGTCATGTGGTTGTCATTGATGAGTTTTACTTTCACCACCAAGCATCACCTTGTAGCCACAGAAATGTTCATGAAACCATATGAAGCCCATAGGAGCTGATTTCCTATAGCTGGGAATGCAGATGGGTTCAGGCAGAGCTGACTTCCTAGAACAGGTCAAGTCCAGGCCTTGCTAAGTCCTATGTTATTAGCACCAGGCCAATGTGGTACCGGACAGGGTTAAAGAAGCAATCTGGGGACTTCCCTGGAGGTCCAGTTGTTAAGAATCCACCTGCCATGCAGGGAACATGGGTTCGATCTGATCCCTAGTTTGGGAAGATTCCTAATGCTGTGGGGCAGCTGAGCCTGTTCACCACAGCTACTGAAGCCTGTGTGCTTGGAGTCTGTGCAGCAATGAAGAGTAGTCCCTGCTTGCTGCAACTAGGGAAAGCCTGAACAGCCACAAAGACCCAGTGCAACCAAAAATAAATAAATAAAAACAATACATAATGAACTCCTACCATGTGCAAGGCATTGGGAATTCAGTGATAAACAGAAAAGATAGCAGCTCACAGCCTACAGAAGACAACTATAAAAACCACTGAAGACAACATGTGTGTGCTTAGTGGTTCAGCCGTGTCCGACTCTGCAGCCCCGCGGACTGTAGCCCACCAGGCTCCTCTGTCCATGGGGATTCTCCAGGCAAGAATATTGGAGTGGGTTGCTATGCCCTTCTCCAGGAGATCTTCACAATCCAGGGACTGAACCCAGGTCTCCCACATCGCAGGTGGGTTCTTTACCACCTGAGCCACCACAGAAGCCCACTGGCAACATAGGGTAGTAAAAGTACTGATGCACAGCGTGGTTTGGTCACTCATGGCCATGGCATCAACATTTGGTCCAGGGGGTCAGGAAAGACCTTCTGGAAAGACTAAAAGTCAGTGGAGACTTGAAGGAGGAGTTGGCTAGAGAAGGAAAGATCAGAGGAGAGAAAAACAGATAGTGCCCACCTAAGTTTCAGGGAAAAGAGAAGCTTGTACAAGGGACCAAAACCAGCCAGAAATGTAAATTTACACATCTTCTTAGTTGTATAGGGATGCTTCCAATGAATGTGATGCAGTGGAAAGTTTAAAATAAGGGGCCAGGTGTTTGGCTCTTAGCCCTACTAGTTCTTGTCTATGTGACTTTAGGGACTAATCTATCTTAACCTCAACTTTCTCATCTGCAAAATGGGTATGATACCTATTAATAAGTCACAGGATTATTCTGGGAATAATTCTGAGGATGAATTAATATAAAACTGGCCAGCATCAGGCTAGGTTTCATTTTATTTTAGTGTTTTAAAAATTAATCTATTTATATATTCATCTTTGGCTCCGCTGGGTCGTTTTTGTGCACATGCCTTCTTCAGTTGCGGGGTCACTCCTCATTTCAGTGCACGAGCTTCTCATTTTGGTGGCTTCTCTTGTGGAGCAGGGCTCTTGCCACCTGGGCTTCAGTAGTTACAGCACTTGGGCTCAGTGGTTATGGCACATGGGCTTAGTTGCTCTGGGCATGTGGGATCTTCCCAGACCAGGGATTGAAACCATATCCGCTGCATTGGCAGGCAGATTTTTAACCACTGGACCACCAGGGAACTCTGGGGCTAGATTTTAAATATCCTAAAGCCTATTCTTAAAGCTGTTGACAACCAAAATCTGTTTCTTTTACCTAGCCCCAGTCTTTCTTGCTGTCCATGGATACATATCAAGTAGGTGAATTCAGCAGGTTTTTATTTTCCTAGTTCCTACCCTGGGTCATGTGAATTCAGGCACTATGGAAGATGAAACAAGTATGAGGCAGAGATCTGAACTTGGAATTTTGTTAGGAACAGAAAGCTAGTCTAAAGTGGTGTCTGTCTTATGCAATGTCTGTCTGTCTCCACCTCCATCTGGTCCATGAGCTCCTACAGGGCATATAAAACAGGATCCATAAAATAGGTCTTCTCCTCACTGCCGGTGATAAGATTCCCAAATGCCTTATTGAGGAGGTGTTCAGTGAATATTAGTTAAAAGACCCAAAGGAAGTTTGAGAACTCAGGGCAGAATTTAAAGAGTAGTAAACACATGGTACAGATCAGAAGGCTTATCTAGGAAAATTTGTGTAGATCACGTTGGATTTATAAAGGTAAGTTTGGAATGTTCCACTTTTGTAGATACTGCCAAAGAACTTTCTCCAACCAGTGATGCATGAGAAATCCAGTTACCCTTCATCCTTGCTTGATACTGCCAGTCTTTTAAATTTCATCATCTCTGGTGGGGGAGGAGTGCTATTTCATCATAGTCTAATTTTGCACTTTTCTAATGATTTTGAGCTTCTTTTCATATGATCATTAACCATTTACATATCCTTTCTGTGTAGTGTCTGTATAAGTCTTTTGCTCATTTAAACAAGTGTTGGCTGTCTTTTTCTTATCAATTTGGGGGAATTCTTTATATATGAAGGATACAAGTCCTTTGTGGGCTATATCTACTGCAAATTTCTTCTCTCAGTTTGTGGCTTGCCCTTTTTCTCTTCATGACCATTTTTAATAAAAAAAAGTTCTCATTTTAATAAAAAGAAGTATGCCATTTTTTCTTTTATGGTTAGTGTTTTGTGTGTGCGCTATTTAAGAAATCTTTACTCCAAGATGATGAAGACATTCTCCCACTTGTTCTTTTCTAGAAGTTTTTAGTAAGTTTTTATTTTGAAAAAAAAATTCAAACCAACAGAAAAGTTGTAAGAATAGTAAAATAATTCATACATGCCCTTCAGTTAGATTAACCAACTAAGGATTTTTAAAATGAACTAGTTTTTCCTAAAAAAAAAAAAAAAAAAGCCTGCATATAGTTGAAAATATCCAAAGAGTCCTGAAGCATAATGAAATAACAAGTAAATCTTTAATTGTCCTGATCAAGTTCTCCTCCCCAAAGGCAATCACTATTAACAGTTTTTAATACAGGCTTATAGATATTTTCTGATTTTTTTCTTATATATATATTTTCATATATAAATAAATATAGATATTGAGTGTCCTTTTAGTAATTTACCAAAAGGGACATATTAAAAAGGCTGTCCTGGACATTGATATTTTACTTAATGTATCTCAGTGACCTTTTCCATCAGCCTCTGTGGAGATGACCTTACTCCTTTTAAGGGCTGCAGATGATTGTTTTGTATTGAAAGCAATTTATCATTTAAAATTTAAAGCTACTGATCTCTCCTGAAGGGATCAGTTAAGTTGTGTTTAGTCTTTCCTTATCACAAACAATGCTGTAATAAACATCCTCGTGCACAGGACTTTGTGGGAGTGAGCAGCGAATGGCTTGTTCTGAGGGTATGAGTGTTTACAGTTCTCTTAGTTCTGGCCAGTTCACCAGAAGACTTTTTTGGTTCAAAATCTCCAGCAGCATGTGATGGGAACTGTCCTCTCTCTGCAGAGGTAAGATTTAAGGAAGGAGAGAAGAAGAAAGGGAACACTTATAGTGGAAGGAACAGCATAAATAAAGGTTCAGGGCTGTTTCTTAACCTCGGCATGACTGACATTTTTGGCTGGCTATTTCTTTGTCGTGGGGGCGGTCCTGTGCGTTGCAGGGTGTTTAGCAGCATCCCTGGTCTCTACTCATTAGATGCCAGTAACAAGCTGTCCTCCTCCAACCTGAGGGTGTGACAACCTAATGTCTCCAGACTTTGCCAAATGTTCCATGTGGGGCAAAATTTCCCTAGGTTGAGAACGAAGACTTGGAAGAAGGAATGTTTCAAAGGTCCAGGAGCCCCAGCCCTTGCACCTAAGTTATCATCCTAAGGACCCATGACCAGGCCCCAGTTCCAGGAGGTTCTTTCCTACTGGCCAGAGAACAGATGGTTGGATGGTATCATTGACTCAATGGACATGAGTTTGAGCAAACTTCGGGAGATGGTGATGGACAGGGAAGCCTGGTGTGCTGCAGTCCATGGGGTCACAAAGAGTCAGACATACTCTACACACCACATACTCTAGGGGTAACCCTCTCTAGACTGTGGTGTTGGAAAAGACTCTTGAGAGTCCCTTGGACTGCAAGGAGATTCAACCAGTCCATTCTGAAGGAGATCAACCCTGGGATTTCTTTGGAAGGAATGATGCTAAAGCTGAAGCTCCAATACTTTGGCCACCTCATGCGAAGAATTGACTCATTGGAAAAGACTTTGATGCTGGGAGGGACTGGGGGCAGGAGGAGAAGGGGATGACAGAGGATGAGATGGCTGGATGGCATCACTGACTGGATGGACGTGAGTCTGAGTGAACTCTGGGAGATGGTGATGGACAGGGAGGCCTGGCGTGCTGCAATTCATGGGGTCGCAAAGAGTTGGACACGACTGATTGACTGGACTGAACTGAACTGAACTGGACCCTCTCTAGAGGGTCATCACTCATTCATTCAAGCAGTCATTCAATGCGGTTCATGGCTTCAGGTGACCCTCCATGAAGAAAGTACGTGTGTGTGAGTGTGTGTATGTGTGTAGTGAGCGCAGCATGGAGTTACACACTTGAGGGCTTTCCAGGCTTTATCAGGGGAGTGATCTGTTTCTTTCCTTGAATATCTCATTGTGGAAGAAGAGCCACATTATGGAAACTCCCACCACTTTGTGTGTTTTTGTTTGGTGATGTGAGAAAGCCACAGAGCCACCTCTCTGCCTCGTAATTAACAGTGAGCATCTCAGGGGTGGAGCTTCCAGCGCACCCGGGTTGTTCATGACCTCGGGTCTCATTTGAGTCTTTCAACAGCACGTGAGAGTCATGACCCCCACCTGCAAATGAGGAGACCGAGGCTCCCGGAGAGAAGTGGACGCCAGGGACCCTGCAGGGTTTCAGGGCACCTCACTTGCCATCACTGCGCTCCAAGGGGCGGGTCAAGCTGGCTTAGCAGCTGAATTCCTGAAAGCACAGTAGGGAGCCATTTGAATGTGTTTTCATCATTATTTCCATCATCCGTTGAACCTCAGATTAGGCTCTCTGTCACTGTCCTCTCTCTCCTCACATTTTGGTTTATTTTTGGAAGTGATCCATTCGCTTTCTTTCAGGAACCTCTCTGCTGCGTTTGTAACCACACCCAGACGTAGAGGTCATGGCGGGACCTTCAGGGAACATATGAGTGCCTCTTCCGGCCCAGTTTCCTGACGGGCGAGATGATACCCCTGTTCTCACATTCTGCAGGTCTTGGTGTGTTATTGCTAAATTCTCTCCTTGGGAGAGATGGCTTACTAACTCATAGTAATAAATACCAGTGAATATGTAACTCCAGCTTCTGATGAAGTACCTAGTGGATAGCACGTGCTCAATAAATGTTTGTTGAGTGACAAAATGTCTAAACACATGGATATGTACCACCTGGAGCAGTACCACCTGGGCCAGTAGGGAATCCGCCTGGGTCCTTGGCCTCGGAGGCCCCTGAACTTTGGAATGCCATCCCCAACACTAAGAGCCTTAGTGATCAGGATCGGCCAGAGTTAGCAATGCTATCCAGAGTGCTCTGGACACACCTTGAACCCACTTTGCCAAGGTCCCCATCTCTCCCCTTTGGCATGCATTCCAACCTTCTACCTGGTGCATGCAGATGTCCCAGAGGAGCCCCAGGCCTTGCACCTACGTAACCATCCCAAGGACCCATGACCAGGCCCCAGTTTTGGTCAGAGAGCATTTCTTTTGTAGGATCACACAAAATTGGGCTCTCAGAATGATGCTGAGTCAGGGATTTGGGGTGACTCAAATTGTTTGTATACACAGAGGACCCATAAAAATATTTGCCTGGCCCTCCACATGCATACCCTAGGGGTAACCCTTTCTAGAAAGTCCTTGTTCATTCATTCAAACAGTCATTCAACAGCATTCATGCCTTCAAGTGACCCACCAATTAAGTAGCATAATGTCTATGAAAAGTGCTATGCTATTTAATAATGATAATTATCAGCAGTATGAACATGTGTTTGGGACCCCAGGCAAAAAACGTGGTTAATTCAGCCAGCCCATGGTGTAAAGGCTCAACGTAAGGGAAATTTCTTTCATGGAAGTGAAAGCATTAGGTTTGAAAGAATGGCCAGTGTTTTTCCAGGAGGCTGTGCTGTGTTCACAGAAGAGAAAATAATCCCGTGAGATTAAAGGACGTGGTGGTGGCCGGTGAAAGATGGTAGATGAGCTGGAGAGGGAGGTGGGGCCATAACACGAAGGGTCCTGTCACCAGGCTGAGCTTTCTGAACCTCTTTTCTGCAGAAAATGCGGAGTCACGCAAATGCTTTTCAGCCAGGGAAGAGATGGCCAGATATATAGTCTGGAAAGTTCCTCCCAGTATCTGGGAGGGGGTGAGAAGAGAAGAAAGCAGACCCTTCTAGAAGTTCCAGGTAGGAGGCAACCAACACCTGACTAAAGGTGGGAGAAGGAGAGGCTGTAGACACAGCCAGTTGGTCCCCAACCCTGAGAAACGAGGGAGTCAGAGTCAGTCTCTCTTCTTGGGCAGCTTGGCTATTTGAGGAAAAGAACTGTCTCCTTTCTCCCTTTCCTACTCTCTTCTCTTGGCTCTCCCCGTCTGACAAAACAGGACAGGGTGTGGAAACAAGAATCTCTCCTGGGTGTGAAGGAAGCTGAGATGAGCGGCATTTTAGACAGTCCACCCTCCAGAAGACTTTTCCAGAAAATCCCGCAGTCCAGAGAAAGTGATCATTTCCAGCTTGCATGGAAGGCCTCCCAGAGCCTTCAGGGTTTATCTAGAGGGTCTTCGGGTGGGCTTGTCATATGCTTTCACAGTGGCACCAGGCAGGGGGACCAGCTCCTCCGAGCGCATAGGGAGGGGGTCTGCGGTCTCTGCTTCATGGCCTGGTTCCCCCTCCCCGACCCCATCCCCCAGCACTCCCAGTCGGGTTGCTTAGTCCTCCTCCCCCTTGCCTGCCTATGGATCCCCATCAGGACCTGTTGCATCTCTGGAAATGACCTCAGTCAGTAGAATATTTGTTCTTTTTGGCTTTTCAAACAATGTCCTCGTTTTGCCAGAGGAAAAGGGAAAGAGACTCTCTAAACGAGCTGGCCACCCTTTGTTCTGGGCCCATAAACCTGGCGCGAGCACATGTCCGGCCTTCCCGCCCCTCCTGCATCTTTGTCCCCGCTGCTGATTAATAGGTCAGAGCTAACTTTAAACTGGCATTTCCTGACCAGCCCATCTCCCTGCCCCGACCCTGCCCACCCTGTCCCTCCAAACCCTCCACAGTTGAGAACCTGATTTCACAGCACCCTGCAGCCTCCTTCTCCCTCAGGGATCCCCAGGGAGCAGCTCTAACTTTGGCCAAAGACGTCTGGGAGGTTCAGGATGCGGCCGGAGGGAGGGCTGAGGCTGAGGGCTTTCTCAGGGTATTTGTGCCCCCGGGCCCAGACAGGCTTGGACGATTCCACCTGAACACTTTCAAAGGGGCCATGTGGAGAGGCGGTGTGTTGATAATATATGGCAGTTCTGTGTCATAGAAGAGAGGCCACTGATGTGGAAAGGTGATCTTCACGTTGATCTAATAAAGCAGGGTAGGAAAGCTGAGCTATCTGGTCACATATCTTATATATAACTATGTTTACTTAGGGCTTCCCTGGTGGCTCAGCCAGTAAAGAATCTGCCTGCAATGCAGGTTAGATCTCTGGATCATGAAGATCCCTGGGGAAGGAAAGAGCAACCCACTCCAGTATTTTTGTCTGGGAAATCCCATGACAGAGGAATCTGGTGGGCTACAGTCCACGGAATCGCAAAAGAGTTGGACACAACTTAGCAATGAAACCATCATCAACCACGTGTTACTTGCTTAACAAGGAAGTGGAATATATAACATATATATTCCAGAATATGTATATACTGATCTATAAGCGCATGCATACACAGTTGTATCAGACTCTTTGTGACCCCATGGACTGTAGCCCTCCAGGCTCCTCTGTCCATGGAATTCTCCAGGCAAGAATACTGGAGTGGGGTTGCCACGCCCTCCTTCAGGGGATCTTCCCGACCCGGGGTTGGGACCCATGTCTCTTATATTTCCTGCATTGGCAGGCAGGTTCTTTACCACTAACACCACCTGGAAAGCCCATCTATATTTATATCTGTATCTACATCTCAAAACTGGCTTCAGTTTTGTGAGTTGTCCTTGAACTCTGGGATAATCTCCAGCATCTCTGCAGTGACTATAACCTCCAGCTTGTCAAGAACCCAGTTAAGGGACTTCCCTGGTGGCCCAGAGGTTAAGACTTTGAGCTTCTCCTGCAGAGGGCCCAGGTTCTATCCTGGTTGGGGAACTTCCACATGCTGTGCAGTACAACCAAAAAATGAATAAATTAAAAAAGAACCCATGTAATAAGAACTCAAAACCATTTCCAACTTAGCCAATCTGGCTGAAAAGCAGCTCATCTAACAGCAGCTTATGCATGTTGAAAACCTCNCGCTGCTGATTAATAGGTCAGAGCTAACTTTAAACTGGCATTTCCTGACCAGCCCATCTCCCTGCCCCGACCCTGCCCACCCTGTCCCTCCAAACCCTCCACAGTTGAGAACCTGATTTCACAGCACCCTGCAGCCTCCTTCTCCCTCAGGGATCCCCAGGGAGCAGCTCTAACTTTGGCCAAAGACGTCTGGGAGGTTCAGGATGCGGCCGGAGGGAGGGCTGAGGCTGAGGGCTTTCTCAGGGTATTTGTGCCCCCGGGCCCAGACAGGCTTGGACGATTCCACCTGAACACTTTCAAAGGGGCCATGTGGAGAGGCGGTGTGTTGATAATATATGGCAGTTCTGTGTCATAGAAGAGAGGCCACTGATGTGGAAAGGTGATCTTCATGTTGATCTAATAAAGCAGGGTAGGAAAGCTGAGCTATCTGGTCACATAGCTTATATATAACTATGTTTACTTAGGGCTTCCCTGGTGGCTCAGCCAGTAAAGAATCTGCCTGCAATGCAGGTTAGATCTCTGGATCATGAAGATCCCTGGGGAAGGAAAGAGCAACCCACTCCAGTATTTTTGTCTGGGAAATCCCATGACAGAGGAATCTGGTGGGCTACAGTCCACGGAATCGCAAAAGAGTTGGACACAACTTAGCAATGAAACCATCATCAACCACGTGTTACTTGCTTAACAAGGAAGTGGAATATATAACATATATATTCCAGAATATGTATATACTGATCTATGAGCGCATGCGTACACAGTTGTATCAGACTCTTTGTGACCCCATGGACTGTAGCCCTCCAGGCTCCTCTGTCCATGGAATTCTTCAGGCAGGAATACTGGAGTGGGGTTGCCACGCCCTCCTTCAGGGGATCTTCCCGACCGGGGGTTGGGACCCATGTCTCTTATATTTCCTGCATTGGCAGGCAGGTTCTTTACCACTAACACCACCTGGAAAGCCCATCTATATTTATATCTGTATCTACATCTCAAAACTGGCTTCAGTTTTGTGAGTTGTCCTTGAACTCTGGGATAATCTCCAGCATCTCTGCAGTGACTATAACCTCCAGCTTGTCAAGAACCCAGTTAAGGGACTTCCCTGGTGGCCCAGAGGTTAAGACTTTGAGCTTCTCCTGCAGAGGGCCCAGGTTCTATCCTGGTTGGGGAACTTCCACATGCTGTGCAGTACAACCAAAAAATGAATAAATTAAAAAAGAACCCAGGTAATAAGAACTCAAAAGCATTTCCAACTTAGCCAATCTGGCTGAAAAGCAGCTCATCTAACAGCAGCTTATGCATGTTGAAAACCTCCTGACATCAGCCTGCAGCTGGGGGAGGTTGAAGCCACTCACATCAGTTCATTCAGCCAGCAGTCTCAACTGCCAGTATTCTCCCCATCCTACAGGGAGGACAGCCGAGTCAGAAGAGGATAAGAAGCGAGGCTACAGTAATAACAGCTAGGAAGGTAGAGTGGAGCGCCAATCCCTGTGTTTCTGATACCAGTGGCTGTGTTCGTTCTTATATTCTGCTTCCCTTGTTGCCAGTTTGGGGTTCAGAAAACACAGTTACCATGTAAAAATCTCAGGAAGCTTAGCAAGAGCCCTCCTGCAAGTCCTCCTCTGGTACTAATAGCAGGGAGGTCAGCTCTACAGGCTCAGGGGGTCTCCTAAACTCAATAACTTTCTTTGCTTTCACTTGGCGTCTGAGACCAGTGTACACCACTGGACCCCAGAGTCTTGCAAGGTAGCAGCATCAAGGATAATAAAAAATGCAAAGAGTGAGCAAAAGTCATTCAGTTGTGTCTGACTCTATGCAACCCCATAGACTGTACTCTTTGAGACCCCATAGGCTATAGCCTGCCAAGTTCCTCTTTCCATGGAATTCACCAGGCAAGAATACTGGAGTGGATAGCTTACCCCTTCTCCGGGGGATCTTCCTGACCCAGGAATTGAACCAGGGTCTCCTGCGTTACAGGCAGATCCTTTACTGCCCGAGCTGCCAGGGAAGCCCTAAAATGTACAGGGCTTATAGCCAATTTCTCTGCTTTCCCCACATTCTCAGCTGATCTGGAAAACAAATTCACTATAAATAAACAGGCCCTTGGAGCATCCAACAGAAATAAACAATGCCTGACATCGAGCAAATCCAATCTGGATCACCCTAAATCCTGGCTTTGTGAGGCCCCGATGCCTTCCACATTTCAGCAATTATTCTTTTGGAATAAATACAGTTCAATCCAGATTGGTTCTGGGCCTCCCCATGCCAGAGGCTAGCTGCATGGTCTTATAAACCCTCCCGCTATGATCCATTTCATTATCTGTAAAACAAAGGTGCGAAAACTCATCACATGGACTATGTGAAATTCAATGAAGGTAAAGGACCTGATAAGATCTCTGGCCTGTGATAGCTATTAATACTAAAAATATTTGTTCCTTTTTTCTCTTTCCTTTGCAATTGATTTACTTATATAAAAATGTAACTGTTTTGCTTTCTTGGTCTCTTAAAAAATATTTCCATCCACCCTGGACTTTGATTGTCCTATGTCCTAGGCTAATGGTGGTTCTTAGCCATGAGCAGTGGCTCAGTCGTGTCTGGCTCTTTGTGACCCTGTGGGCTATAGCCCACCAGGCTCCTCTGTCCACGAAAATGTTCAGACAAGAATACTGGAGTGGATTGCCATTTCCTACTCCAGGGGATCTTCCCAACCCAGGGACTGAACCTGTATCTCTTGCATCTCCTGCGTTGGCAGGTGGATTGTTTACCCACATGCTAAGCCCCCATGCTAAGCCCCATGCTACACTTAATCTTCACCAAAAGACCAATTCCATAATGATACTTCCAGCGTTTCACTCTTCCTGACAACAAACCCCCAGGATAGGATATTCTTCCACTTTGAAACACAGCAAATTGAAGCTGGAGAGGCAGAGTGGCTAGTCTGAAATCAGAAAACTACTACAGACAGCTTGAAACCCAGGCCTGTCCATCTACCCTGCCTTCCCTTGTAGGAAGCACTTAGAATGGATGGAAGTCTCATACAGAGTGGCCTTCAATGTCAAGGCCATTGGCTCTCTCTTTCTCTTATTATTGTCTCTTTCATATGTGACTGTTCTATGGGCTGTGTTCAAATGTCCAGTAAACCCAGAGGGCCCAGGGGCCCTGAGATTAGAGTCAGTATCTGGATGGGGATCTGGCCGGGTGGTACTTTTCACAATGATTACATCCAAAAGAGAATGAAGTCTGCCCATAGTAGTGCCTGATCCTGCCCGTTGTCCATGCCCCCCTCCACCACTGATAGAGTTGTAGAGGATGTTTGGGATAGGTGTTCTTTCTTGACTCTGGAAATGAAACTTTGCCGTGTTTAGCTGTGGACACATCTGCCGAAGCAGCTGCACATGTTACACAATTGTGATTCCCACCCGCTAGCTCTGGCCTGACTGTGGGCAGAGGACACGATCACTTTTCTTGCTCAAGGATAAGCTGTGGTGATGAAAATAGGCTTTCCCCCTAGCCCACCCCAACCCAAGCAAGAGAAGAGAAGTGGTTCCACTCAGTCTGTGGGAGGGATCCCCTGGGATGTGGGTGGCAGAGTGAATCCTGCCTTCATAGTCAGAGAGACCCAGGTTTCAATTCCAGTGCTCAGTCTGAACTTGCTAAGCTTCTGCTTTCTCCCTGGAGAAGCGGAGACAAGCCCATGACTTGTCTATGGTGAGGAATAGGAGGCAAGGTTTATATCAGAGCCTAGTACTGCAGACTTTGTTTATCAACTCATTTCATCCTTACCACAAACCCTATGAGCAGACACTATCATTATCTCCATTTTGCAGAAGAGGAAACTGAAGCAGAGGGAGATTATGTAACTTGCCCAAGGTCATGTAGTAAGCAAACTGGGATTCCATCTGGGGTGTCTGTGTTCTTATCTAGGATTCCACACTGCCTCTCACTACAGGACATGGTAAGCCCTCAAGGCCCCTTATACATGTTCTCTTGTCAGAACAGGATCTGTTCTATGAGAGTTGAGACATGAAATTCAAATATGATAAGCCAGAGTGGAAATCCATAAACAGTCTCCCAGAACAGTGGGACTTGTCAATATCAGGACTGTGGTAATTACATTTTAGAAGAAACTCTATGAAGGCCGTTTTACCATCCATGCTTTATGGGAAGTCACAGCGGTACCTGGGCAGAGCCCATCCTGGCATCATCCAAGCCAGTTTCAGGTGATAGACCTTAAGAGTTATAACTCCATGGACACAACTATCCTCACCGAGTCCATTTGCCAAGGGAAAAAGAATGTTTGATGAGAATGACTTGAATTTCTAGTCGACCTGATGACTCTCTCTCCTTATAAATGAATGCACTGACAATCTGGTTTTCACATCCATCTCTTTGTGTTTGGTTGATATGAATCTTCCATGAGACACTATTTCTTTTGTAATTAAATCAGGTTTCTGATTGCAGCAATACTGATGGACCTAGAGATTATCATATTAAGTGAAGTAAGCTGGAGAAAGACAAATATCACGTGATGTTGCTTACATGTGGAATAAAAGAAACTTATTTACAAAACAGAAACAGGCTCACAGACTTAGTAAACAAAAACTTGTGCGCAGTGGGGAGGGATAAATTAGGAATTTGGGGTTAACATATGCACACTGCTGCTGCTGCTGCTGCTAAGTTGCTTCAGTCGTGTCCAACTCGGTGTGACCCCATGAACTGCAGCCTACCAGGCTCCTCCGTCCATGGGA
Source organism: Redunca redunca (assembly GCA_006410935.1). Lineage (NCBI taxonomy): Eukaryota > Metazoa > Chordata > Mammalia > Artiodactyla > Bovidae > Redunca > Redunca redunca. The sequence continues at coordinate 442,076 of SJYQ01009076.1, read as the reverse complement.
TTTTCCAGGCAAGAGTACTGGAGTGGGGTGCCATTGCCTTCTCCTGTAACTGCTATATACAAAATAGATAATGACAGGGGCCTCTTGTATAGTATGGGGAACTCAATACTCTGTAACAACTTATATGGGAAAAGAATCTGAAAGAAATAGACATCGTACATGTATAAATGAATCACTTTGCTATACATCTGAAACTAACACAATACTGTAAATCAGCTATGTGTGTGCTCAGTTCCTCATTATATGGTTGTATAAGGGAAATGCAGTCCTTTTCATTCTCCTACTTTCTTCTGCCAGCTGTAGGGATGGTCAGGCCTGCATGGTCTGACCAAGCTCAAATGAGGCCCATGGGTCCCAATCTCCGGGTCTTGAGTCTCTCAGTGTGGTTTATAGTTGTGTTAATAAGGCTGCTCACCGACAGTTGTCATGGTTGGGGGTGGTGTAGTGGGAGGTCTGGAGGGAGAGTTGTTCAGTGACTCAGTTGTGTCTGACTCTTTGCGACCCCATGAACTACAGCAAACCAGGCTTGTCTTTCACTGTCTCCCGAAGTTTGTTCAAACTCACGTCCATTGAGTCGATGATGCCAGCCAAACACCTCCTCCTCTGTCGCCCCCTTCTCCTCCTGCCTTCAGTCTTTCCCAGCATCAGGGTCTCTTCCAAAGAGTCAGCTCTTCACATCAGGTGGCCACATACTGGAGCTCCAGCATCAGCACCAGTCCTTCCAGTGAATATTCAGGGCTAAACATTCAGGAGGGAAGGTAGCTCTGTGGAATTTTGACTATGTCTGTCAACACCGAAGTCCCAGCAACTCAGCTAAGGGATCTAACGGCGGGGGATGGTGTTACAGTGCACAGACCTGTGGAAGCCCTCACCACAGTGGCAAAAAGAGCAGCGGCCTCAAGCCAAATAGCTGTGTGCATGCTGGGGACACACAGAGGTGTATTATTTCAAAGGCTGGGGAGAGGGGGGCGAGTCTCTGTTCACCGGCTTGGAAGGTGGTCCAAGGTCTACTTTGGTTTGTGTTTTGTTTTTTTTTTAATTTTTTAATTTTTATTTTAACTTTAGTTTACTTTACAATACTGTATTGGTTTTGCCAAACATTGACATGAATTCACCACGAGTGTACATGAGTTCCCAAACATGAATCCCCTCCCACCTCCCACCCCATAACATCTCTCTGAGTCCTCCCCATGCACCAGCCCCAAGCATCCTGCATCCTGCATCAGACATAGACTGGCGATTCGTTTCTTACATGATAGTATACATGTTTCTGAAAACAAAATTCAGGCTTAAGAGCATTCCGTAGAGTGGAATTCCATTTTTGGTGTAAAAGATTATACATGTTGTAAAGTCATAGAGAAACACGTAGAAGAAGATGTACACTTAACTTTTTTTTAAATATAAATTTATTTATTTTAATTGGAGGCTAATTACTTTACAATATTGTATTGGTTTTGCCATACATCAACATGAATCCTTCANCTTTTTTTTTTTTTTTTTTTTTGGATTTAACAATTCAGTGCTAACTTTGCTCAGGACAGAGAGGGTGGGAGATGAATTAAAAAAAAAAATTTATGGAGTATACCTTTTTCCTTTTTTCTTTCTAGATAGTTTCTGTAGATTCCTTCTTTTTTTTTCTTGATGTATTTCTATATTCTGTCAACTACAAATTGGCACTTACCAAGAACCTTGCCATGGAGAAGGAAATGGAAACCCACTCCAGTACTCTTGCCTGGAAAATCCCATGGACAGAGGAGCCTGGTAGCCTACCGTCCATAGGGTTGCAAAGAGTCGGACACGACTGAGTGACTTCAGTCACTCACTCACTCAAGAACCACGTCAACAACTGAACAACAAAAGGCCTTTGCCATCTGCCTCTACTGAGATTGGACCCCATGCTGCTGCAGCTGTTGACCTTCAACAGACCCTGAGGGAGTTCACGGTGGAGTGAGGCCCTCTGTGCTCCAGGGAGTCTGGTGGGACTGATCTCAATCCTTGCATCTCATATCTGTGAGTGAAAGTGAAAGTAAGTCGCGTCTGACTTTTCGACCCCATGAACTACAGCAAGTCCATGGAATTCTCCAGGCCAGAATACTGGAGTGGGTAGCCGTTCCCTTCTCCAGGGGATCTTCCCAACCCAGGGACTGAACCCAGGTCTCCTGCGTTGCAGGAGGATTCTCTGCCTTCTGAGCCACCAGGGAAGCCCAATATCTAGAGAAGCACTAAATCCCTTCCTGGTGACATCAGATCCTCGTGACTAACAAAAAACCTTTTGTAAAATGAGTGCTTCGTGGCATTGAACTCCCCCTTCACCAAAACCTTATATATTGACCTTGCCCCACTGCCACTTTGGAGCAATCTCTCAGGGCTATCCCAGTCTGCAGGCCTCATTTTGCCCTAATTAAAACTTAACTCACAACTCTCAAGTTGTACATCTTTTTTTTATGACAATTGTTTGAATGAAAGTGTATTGTTTTTGTAAATAAAACCAGTGCTTTCTAAAAAAGATCGATGATGGTCTTTATTTTTTTTTTTCTGTTAATAATAGGTTTTAAAATTACAAAGCTAAACATCCTTGTAAAAATTTAAGACACATAAAATGTTACACAGTGAATAGTAGGTCTTCTCACCAACCCTCTCTCCAAAACTGCTGTGCAGACGCTACTGTGTATGTGACAAAATGTCCTTTTTAGACCACTCATGGAGGCCACCATGTTCTGCACTTTACTTCTTTTTTAGCTTAATAATATATTGCGTAGAATTTTTCCTATAATGACATACACAGATTATCATATGATTGTTTCATGATTTACTTATCAGACATTTAGGTTATGTTTTCCTATTTTAAACAGTGCTGTAAATGATGTATGTGGTATGTACATATGCTGCTGCTGCTAAGTCGCTTCAGTCGTGTCTGACTCTGTGTGACCCCATAGACGGCAGCCCACCAGGCTCCCTCGCCCCTGGGATTCTCCAGGCAAGAACACTGGAGTGGGTTGCCATTTCCTTCTCCAATGCATGAAAGTGAAAAGTCAAAGTGAAGTCGCTCAGTCATGTCTGACTTTTCACGACCCCATGGACTGCAGCCTACTAGGCTCCTCCGTCCGTGGGATTTTCCAGGCAAGAGTACTGGAGTGGGGTGCCATTGCCTTCTCCGGGTATGTACATATAACAGGATGGTAAATGGAGGCTCTTTTAGGCTCTGTTTCTCAACCTTAGACTGAGCCTCTTAGGGTTAGCCTCAGTTGAGTCTCCAAATCCCTAGAAACAACACAGTCAGTAGTAAATATCTCCCTCCCCAATCCTAAATGAGGCCCTAACCCACCTAAGCAGGTCTTGCTGAGATGTACAGCCAGCGTGGACCATCCCCTGACGTGGGTCTTCAGAGGGCAGACAGGGGTGAGGCTGGGGAGGGAGAATTCTTTTCGAGAGTGTGGTCAAGCTGACTTCAGTCCACTCCCCACCTCCTTCCAAAATGTAGGTTGGATGAAGTCCAGTGTGAAAGGTTCAGCAAAGACTCTCGAAGAGCATGGCCTCAGATTCTGGGGCCTGAGCTCGGGACTCTAAAATCAGCGAGGAGAGGCCGGGCTGGGCTGGGGTGGCAGAAAGAGAGGGCATCTTGCTGGGAACAAGGACGCTTCCTCCAACAAAGGCTAGAAGAACCTGGGTTCTGAGCATCTAGAAAGGATCAGCAGGTGAATTTCCTGGCAATCCAGTGGTTTTGATGTTGTGCTTCCACCACAGGGCACGGGTTCAATTCCTGGACAGGAATTTAAGATCCCACATACTGTGAGGTGCAGCTAAAAAATTATAAAGAAAATAAAATAGTAATAGAAGGGAAGAAATAAGACCAGCAGGAGAGACAGAGAGAGGGAGAGAGAGAGACAAGGGCTATTTGGAAGAGACTTTTCCCAGCGGGGTTTCAGAAAGAACAAACAAGGGCACTGTCCAGGGCCTAAGGCAGAAATTAAAGGAAACACACAGGAGGAAGATGAACTGATGCTGAAGCTTTTATACTTTGGCCACCTGACGTGAAGAGCCAACTCACTGGAAAAGACCCTGATGCTGGAAAAGATGGAGGGCAGGAGGAGAAGGGGGCTACAGAGGATGAGATGGTTGGCTGGCATAAGTGACTCAATGGACATGAGTTTGAGCAAATTCAAGGAGACAGTGAAGGACAGGGAAGACTCAGCAACTGAATAACAGCAACACAGGAGGAGGCCTCCTGTATCTGGAAATTGTTAGCAAAGTTCCCAAGGGTGGGATTTCTGGGAAACTCAAATAAACCATCCAGCCCAGAGGGCACAGCACTGCTGGCCAGGTGAAATCCCACCTCTTTCTCTAGTTCCTCTTTATGTGGTCCATCCTGAAGATTATTCAGAGTTCTGGTAAACATACTGGTGTGTGCTTTGAAATGATGAAGACTTTCTATGCATGGAAGGATAAGGTAAAGGACACGGTGAGAAAAACAGAGTTGCATTCTAACTGCCATTTATCAAATCCGGTTCATTCTGCATTCTTTGTGAATAAGTGTGATTTTATATGCAGCATAAACTTCCACAAGTGGGATTCTGTGCAAGCAAGAATATATTTTAAATTTTGATAGATGTAGTCAAATGTCCTCCACATAATTTGCTCCATTTACATTTTCCCAGTGATGAATGAAATTGGCATTTTCCCACTTTCCTTTTCCACACATCCTTTCCACTCTATAAGTTTCAAACATTTTAGTCTTTGTAACTCTAACAGGTTAAGAAGAATGATATTTCATATATAAAAATATTTTCATTATGAGAAAAATTAAGGTAGTTGTAAGTTTTTTTTTCTGTGAACACCATTGCAAATGTCCCTTGCCATCCATTTTTTAAATCCTATTGGTTTGTTGGTCTTTTCTTATTAATTTGTAAGAACTCTTTACATATTAAGGCATTTTGTTGCTTTTCAGTCACTCAATCTGGTTCAACTATTTATGACCCCACGGACCGCAGCATGCAAGGCTTCCCTGTCCTTCACCATATCCTGGAGCTTGCTCAAACTCATGTTCATTGAGTCAGTGATGCCATCCAACCATCTCATCCTCTGTCATCCCCTTTTCCTCCTGCCCTCAATCTTTCCCAGCATCAAGGTCTTTTCCAACGAGTCACACATCAGGTGGCCAAAGTATTGGAGCTTCAGTCTCAGCATCGGTCCCACCAATGAATAACCCTTGGCTTATCACATGTTACAGATATTTGTCTATATATGAACTTTCAAGCGTGTGGATGCTATTGTATAGAATGAATACAAATTTACTCTAGAGTGCTCCTGAATTAATGGATTTTTTTTCCTTTCATATTTTCTCCATCAATAGATGCTACAAGCCTATATAAAACCATGGCAGGTGAGGGATGACCTTTGAAGTCGAGAGTCTGGGAACCTCTAACCTCTACTTGTTCTACCTAAACTGTGACCCAAGAATTGAGCCCAGCCTTCCTGGGTTGAAGTTCAGCACTCTTGTCTCTTGTGAAGCCAGAAATTGTTACATTTCTAGTTCTTTACAAGACACAAGCAATGGCATGTCAAGGTGGGGCCAACAAAAAGGAGCTGGAATGTCTCTCTTCCTTTCTCCCTTCTCCCTTTGCATCCTCTCCCTTCCTCCTTTTCTTTTCTGTCTTCTCAAGTCTCCTAAAGGGGAGACATAAAATAGAAAGAACCAGCGAGAGGGGAAGGTAACAAGGAGGGGAAGGCTCTCGACTGTTTAGATGAAGCCTACACTGCCTTCGGTGGCCTCCTAGGCCCTCCGCATCCGGCCCCGCTGCTCCCCATGTCTGGTCCCTGCGTCCCGCCTCTCAGTCACCCCAGGCATATTAGTCCTGCTGTGCCTGGGCAGCCCTCTGGCCTTGCCACCAGCTGCTTTCTCTACCCAGAGCTTGCTTCCCCTTCCCCACCTGATCTGCATGTGCTTTCCAAATGTCACTTCCTCTGGGAACTTCTCCTGACCCGGCGGAGTTAGCCTTCCAGCCACTGGCTCTCATCTTTGTCGTTGCTGTTACACATTTACGATGCTATTTCACTGAGCTCTGGTCTCTTTCGCCAGCCTGGGAGACCTCTGCAGGTAGAAAGTTGACTGCTTGCCCTCTGAGACTGACTCAGTGCTCCAGACCTGGGGACATGGTCGTGGGTTTGTCAGCGTTCATTGGCTGAAACTTTGTTTAAAGGGCAGAAGTGTGTGTTGGGGAAGGTGTCATGAGCACGGAGCTAAAATAATATCCCTCCCAAGGGTGATGGGGCCCTAGAGAGCTACCCCACCACCAGTTCCCCCTCCTCAAGTCCTAACGAAAGACTGGCAGCTCTGACTAATTTTGTGGTTCCTACATAGGCAGTACCCTGTATCAGGCAGAGGTCAACCACTGACCTCTACCAGAAGCCTCATGCCCTTTATGACGCCAGGGAAGAACCAGAGAAAATTCAGTCATGGTTATTGAGTATCACCCCTGAGAAAAGTCTGCTTAGAATATCCTCAAACTTTGGCCAAAGTCAGAACTACCTGGGGAACTCTGGTAAAATACCAAAGGCTAGACCTGATCCTTCTTCAAGGAGCTTGGGCCTCTGCATTTTCCCATTGCTCTCCAGGTGATTCTGTTACATGCCAGTTTGAGAAGCCCTGGCTTAGAAGAAGTGGATTAAGACACCCCCCCCATATTTCCCCAATATCATTCTTCGTTCACTGGCAACAGCTATTATGCCAGTCTCTTCAAATACTGTTTTCTGCTTGTGTTTCTTCCTATAGGCTCAATCCAAAATGCTCTTTCTGTTTCTTTTCCTCACACTCTTCCCCTACCAGGTTTCAAGCAGAATTTAGTTTGCATCTAAGTTATTCATTAGCCGCACCAGCATTATTTGGTGCCCACTACCTACATGTGGGCGCTTCCCAGGTGGCTCAGTGGGTAAAGAACCTGCCTGCAAGGCAGGAGATGCAGGTGTGAATTTGATCCCCGGGTTGGGAAGATCCCTTAAGGGAGGGCATGGCAACCCGCTCCACAATATTCTTGCCTGGAGAATCCCATGCACAGAGGAGCTAGGTGAGCTACAGTTGCAAAGAGTTGGGCACAACAGAAGCAACTGAGCATGCATGGAATGAATACATACACAAGCAAATAAGATAGCTGAATCAGGAAGCACTCACTTGGAGCATAGATTAGGCATGATGGGAAATAGAAGCCATGGCTCTGCGCTTGGGGAGCTTGCTGTTGGGTTGTATATGCGGAGAGGTGAACTGGGAGCCAGGCGTCACAGGCCTGCTAGTGACGGCCTGTCTCTCTGAGATTCAGTTCCTTCGGCTCTTACATGGAAATAATGACAATCACAATAATCTTGTCTTAATGGCTTAGTGAGGGCTACAGAGAACAAAAGAGTGGAAGTGTTTTCTAAACAAACCTCTGAACATAATACATGTCACAGAGAAAACTTGGTGAAAAATTTTAAAAAGTCTTGGGACTTCCCTGGTGGGCCAGTGGTTAAGACTTCGAGCTCCCAATGCAGGAGACACAGGTTATTTAAAAACAAACAAAGTCTCCAGCCCTCCCTAGTCTATGTTTTTGCCAGTCTTCCCCATAAGTATCCACTTTTAATCAGAGGGCACATTTTCTGACGTGGAGCTATTCTTTCCCATCTTAGTTTCCAAGTTCTTGCAGAGATGTGGCAAGCCATTGCTGGCTACCTTTGGGGCCTTTTTAGAGGGGGCAGGCTCTAGAATCTTCTTTCCTGGCCTCGTGGTCTGCTCCATTTGCCTTCTGCTGATTCAGAGCCATCGTTTATACTGTTGGTGTTCCTTTGCCTCTGAGTGGCATTGGGAAGACCACACTCAACATTTCTGATATGTTTTCTGTTACCAAAGCATCACTTCCCTTTAGTATATATATATATTTGGCTTCACTGGGTCTTAGCTGCGGCACTTGGGATCTTCAGTCTTCATTGGGGCATCAAACTCTCAGTTGCGGCCTATGAAATCTAGTTCCCTGACCAGGGATCACACCCTCACCCCCTGCATTGGGAGCAAGGCGCCTTAGCCGCGGGATCCCCAGGGAAGTCTCATGATCACTTCTTTTTTAAGAGAAAAAATTTTTCTCTATGAGGGTAAAAAAAATGCCAACTGTTTGTATGGTTTGCACAAATCCTATAGAAACGGGCCACAGAAATATGGAGAAATATTATAAATGCCAGGTACATTTTTGACTTGTAAAATACTGCTGCTAACCCTGAACATTTATTCATGCTTCTTAGTTTATTGGCAAGAAACTCATCAATTTCTCATAATCACTTTTCAAAGGAGCTGGTATATTATCCCTCTTTTACAGGTAATGGAAGTGAGCCCCAGCAGGGACCTGAGGATATCCCTTCTAAATGGGTGAAGGAAACTTTCAGTGTGCTTGTAAAGAACCCAGCATGCTCACACACCAACAGCTAGGATGTTTCAAGAGTGAGTCTCACCTGTTTTTGTAAGTGAGCGTGGCAGTTGTCACTCCCCGAGGGTTGCTGAGAACACCCGTCACATCCGTCAGCATAGCTCCGATTACAGTCGTAAGGCAGGGCCTATTATGGGGTTGTTAGTCATGCACGTGTTGCCCTGGTGATCAGCTCCAATTCGAACCTCATCCAAGAACCCAGCTTTCCTCACCAGTCTTTCAAGCCCTGTAAAATGTGAAGTGTGGGTTCCCTGTTCACAGGAACACTCCTTTGACTTCTGAGTTTGCACCATTTCCTTCAGGAAGGCCTCTGCCTTAGTGTTTCAAACCACTTGATGATCTGATTCTGCCTCCCCTAGTTCACAGTCTCATCAGTTCCTTTCTCTGTGTCTGGGCTTCTTATTTTTTTCCTGCAAAATTAGAGTTCCTGTTGAGTAATTTCCTAAAAATCTATTAAACCATCCTTCGTCTCTACCTTCACATTCATGGTCTTAGTCTGCATCTTCACCATCCATCCTCTAGACAAGGATGAAGGCAGCAACTTCTGAAGGGTCTCCTGGCTTCCAGTCTCTCACCCTCTGATTAGTACACACCTAACTTCCTAGAATGCATGTCTGAATGTAACTCCCCTGCAGTGACTCTCCACTGACACCATGATAAAATCCTCAGAAGGGACATCAAGATCATCATTATTTGACCTCACCCCCACCTTCCTATCCAGTGCCATACTGGCTCTCTGCTTTTTAGCTCCAGCCAGATCAATGTAGTGATCATTCCCCAAATTTGTCACATTCTTTCATTTCTCCCTACCTTTGCTTATACTCCTTCCTCCCTAGGAATGTACTCCCCCTCTTGTAGGAACACTTCTAATAATTTCTCCAGGCTCAATTTTTATGCCATCTTCTCTACATAGCCTTTTCTCATATCCCTAGTAAGGATGAATCTTTTCTTCTTTGTGTCTGCGTGCTTTTAATATTTTATATCCATGATTCATTCATTCATTTTTATGTTTATTGAGCAGAAAATACATATCAAGCAATGATAATTCCAGGGAAGGAGTAAGGGTGTTAGGGAAGTGAGTGACCTATACAAAGATGTCTAAGACTCTATCTTTACCCCTAAGGGACTGCTGGTTGGGACATGAGACCCACAGATCAATAATTTTAGTACAGCGTCTAGACACTTTGATGAAGATGTGAACAAAAGGTAATGGGATTATGGAGAAGGTGGCAGACTAATTGAGAAAATAAAGGAGGGCATCCTGGAAAGGTAATCAGTTAAGCTAGGCCTTCAAATTATTGAGCTTCCCTGGTGGCTCAGTTGGTAAAGAACCTGGCTGCATGGAGACCTGGGTTTGATCCCCGGGTCAGGAAGACCCCCCGGAGAAGGGATAAACTTGAGTTTTGTATTTCCATTTTGGTCTTTTCACATCATCCTTTACCACGGAGTGCAGTATCAGTGTGCACTCCCTGTACAGTGACGTGTGTGACGTGAGACCGGATCACCATGGGGACCGGGACCCTCACTGTCCATTGTGTTGTGAGCACACCCGATAAGGTAGGAAAATTCATTTGCTTGCAGAATGAGTTACTCTGTCAAGGTTGCACACAGAAAGGACCAGAAAAGTGAGCCAGCATCAGAAGAAGACTTACTCAGCCAGTTAGGGGCCTCCAAGAAATCTCTTTAGAGTATTGAGGCAGCAGTGATGCTTGGAACTTAAATGCGTTGCTTTCATCAGCTTGCCCGGATGAACGAGGGTAAGAGGAAAGAGAAAGATCACATAGCTTCTCCTGAAGGGTCCACACAGAATCCCATTTCTGCTGTTCTTCTGTTGAAGGCATTCATGGATATGGAGAAGGCCTAGTGATATTTGTTTCATGCTATTAAATAGGTAGACACTGACTTTCAAAGTGAGGTAGAGAGAGCAGAGGTTTTGAATTCAGGCTTTGGATTTTCCAGGTTTCAGTTCCAGCATAGAGCCTTCTTTGCTATGTGACCTCAAGTTCATACCATGGTTTTCCTGTGCCTCAGTTTCCTCTTGTGTACAGTGAAAAATGAGGGTTCCTGTAGTCATCAAAAACCTGAAATGAATGATACATAGGTTCTATCATCAAAGGCCTCTCAATTTGTCAGTGAAATACTGACAAGTATTTCCACAAGAAATAATATTTTTCTCAGGTTGTGCAATGGGAGACTTCAAATAGGTGATGAAAATGAATTTGAATTTTGGGAAAGAATGCCAGTGCGCTAAATAAATGAGGGGAAGCAGCATTTGGGGGCAGAAGAATCAGTACATGTAATTGTGAACAAATTCACAATATACTCTAGGATCTGTAGTAGCTGGGAAAAGTTGAAGCACAGGGAACATGTGATGAATGGACAGAAGAAGGAGGAGAAGGAAGATGAGGAAAAGGGGATGGAGGAGAAGAAGGGGAGGACAGATCACAAAGGAACTTCTAACCATATTAAGGGTTTTAGACTTTATTTTGACAGCACTGGGAGATCAGAAAGGTTTTCAACAGATGAATGGATGGGACCCTTAGCTTTGTTAGACCCACTTTGGCTATGATGTAGTACAAGCATGGGCAAATTATGGCTTATGAGCCCAATCCATCCAGCTCCTGTTTTTCTAAATAAAATTTGGTTGGAACATAGCCACGTCCATTGATTTATGCCTTGTTAGTCACTGCTTTTGCATGCCATGGTGGAATCCCCTAGTTTTAATGGAGACCCTACGGCTCCTAAAACCTAAAATAGTTGCTATCTGATCCTTTTCAGAAAAAGTTTGTCAACTTCTGATGTAAGAGGATGCATTAAAGGACAGCAAAATCTGGTAAGAAGGAGTTTTGTTAGGAAGCCCTGCGTAAACTGTTAAAGTCATGGCCTATAGTCTGAACTAGGCAGACAGTGGAGCTAGACAGAAGGGGAAGGTGTCAGAAGAGGTGAAATCAACAAGACTCGGTGACTAATTAGATGTGGAGGTGGAATGTAAGAGCATTCTAGAACAACTCCCAGTTTCTAGCTTGGGCAATTGAATGGGTGTTGGTGCCAGTTGCTAAGATTGGGATGCCAGGAGGAAGAGCAGGCTTAGGGATGAAAAGAATGGTTCCAATTTGGATACGTAGCTTTGGGACATCCCAGTAGAGATGGTAGATGGAAATGTGGGTCAGGACCTCAAAAGAGTGATCCACTCCAGACATACAGATTTGGGAGTTGTCAGTATGCTGATGCACAGATTACACAGGTACGTAGAATGGGGAGAGATGAGATGACTAATAGTGGAACCCATGGAAACATCAATGTTTACGAATGAACATAGGGGACTTGCCTGGTGGTGCAGTGGATAAGAATCTGCCTGCCAACGCAGGGGACACACGTTTGATCCCTAGTCTGGGGAGATTCCACTTGCTGCCGAGCAGCTAAGCTTGTGCACCACAGCTACTGAAGCCCGTGTACCCTAGAGCCTGTGCTCCACAGTGGAGAAGCCACTGCAGAGGGAAGCTGGTGCATGGCAACGAAGAGTAGCCCCCGCTCGCCACAACTAGAGAGAAAGCTCTCAAGCAGCAATGGAGATCCAGCACAACCAAAAATCAATACACAAGTGAAATTTAAAAATATATACATAAGAATGGACATAGGAATAGGCATTTGGAAAGAAAAATGGAAGAGAGTTACTTAAAAGTGGTTCCAGAGGGGATGAGGAAAAGCTGAACAAAGTAAGACAGACAAAGCGAGACTAACCTCCAATGTTCCTTAAAGAGAATGGAGGTGGGTCATAGCCAGGAGCAGGAGAGAGAAAGGGTGAAAGCAAGAAGGTTGCAAGGAAGCAGGAGATGAGTGAAGCTGGGAAGAAATATTTGCCTCCACTTCCTGCACATTTTTTAAGCACAGCACATCGCAGAGGGCATCCGAAATGCTTGAGTTCATTTCGTCTGCCACAACAGCATCTTAAGTTAGGAATGGTGATTCCTGTTTTACAGGTGAGAAAACTGAGACGTAGATACTTAGAAACTCACTGGAAGTTATACCACCGGTGAATTGTATAGTGAGGATTCTAACTCCCAAATCAATGCCCTTGAACCCTCTGTCGGGCGGCACACCTCCATTCTACCGCACTAACTCCTTGCAAATACCAGTCGTCCTCAAAGACCAGCTCCAGTGCTCTGTCTTCTGGAATGACTTCCCACTCACCTGTGCCTTTTCTGTGCTGGGTCAGCACGGCGGGGTCGTGAGGCAGAACTGTATTAATGTCAGGTCAAGAGCATCGACTTGGAAGCCTTACTGCCTGGGTCAAATCCTTATAATCTCTTCGACCTCCTCTCCCCAGGCTTCTCATGCCTTCTTTTGTACACTGATAAAATAGGGTTGACAAGAGTCCATACCATAGAGCTGGTTCATGTAAAACTTAGAACAAGACCTAGTTCATAGTGAACAGTTAATAATGACAGCTCTCCAATAATGACAACTCAGGATGCGACTGGGGCTACTCTAAATACTTTACATAGATTAACATTTAATCCTACAACACACTTTCAGTGAAAGCATGGCTTTTATTTCCATTTTACAGACAAGGAACTGAGGCAAATAGAGTTTAAGTAACTGCATGAAGGTCACATGGCTCAAACAAGGCTTTGGTAGTGTGGATAGTCTTCTTATCCCAGTCCTGGTCCCATAGGTCTGAGCAGGGATCTGCTGTTTTCCCCTTTGTAATCCCAGCAACAAGGAACAATGCTTGACACTTGGTAGATACTCAGGAAACATTTCACGAGTAGTCAGGTGTGGATGTGAGAGTTGGACCAAAAAGAAAGCTGAGGGCTGAAGAATTGATGCTTTTGAACTGTGGTGTTGGAGAAGGCTCTTGAGAGTCCCTTGGACAGCAAGGAGATACTAAAGGAACTCAGTCCTAAATATTCATTGGAAGGACTGATGCTGAAGCTGAAGCTCCAACACTTTGGCCACCTGATATGAAGAACTGGCTCATTGGAAAAGACCCTGATACTGGGAAAGATTGAAAGCAGGAGGAGAAAGGGATGACAGAGGATGAGATGGTTGAATGGCATCACTGACTAAGTGGACATGAGTTTGAACAAGCTCCAGGAGTTGGTAATGGACAGGGAAGCCTGCCATGCTGCAGTCCTTGGGGTCACAAAGAGCCGGACACAACTGAGTGACTGAACTGAACTGAAACAAACTCCTCTTGAAGATCTTAAGCTGCATCCATTCAGTTTCAGCATGGTGGGTGCGTCAAGTCTCACACCAGGATACCCCACTCAACTCTTGGAACATCCCCTCAGCCAGCACCTGGCATTCATATGTTCTTTTTGCCCTAAAATGATCACTACTGTTTAACCCAGGGCAGTAAAATCCCTTGGAGCATCTGGGATTGGCAGCCAGTTCTTGGGCCCTCTGGAAGGCTGACCTTACCAATGTTGAGAACTTCTCAGAAGCTTCCAGAATGCACTTACAAGCAGCATCAGAAGCCAGACCTGCCGCTCTCAGGCACAGGTGCTTTGGGACCAAGCAACCTATCCCCAGGGGCTTCCCTGGTGGCTCAGCTGGTAAAGAATCCATCTGCAATGTGGAAGACCTGGGTTCGATCCCTGGTTTGGGAGATCCCCTGGAGAAAGAAATGGCAACCCATTCCAATGTACTTGCTAGGAAATCCCATGGACAGAGGAGGCTGGTGGGTTATAGTCCATGGTGTCGCAAAGAGTCAGACTTAGTGAGTAAACAGCAACTGTCATGTCCCTAGTTCCCTACCCTGTTCATCTTCACTCCCAGTGGATTTCTGCTCCTTGGAAGGCCATTTTCCTTCCTCTCTGCAAGGGATGACTTGCTCCCACTGAAGTTCTCAGACAGTCAAATGCCCGTAGCCTCTCATCAGAGGAGGGAAATGTGCTCTAGTGGTGGCTTTTCCTTCGTGACCCTCCCAGGGGAGCACTCAGCCTCCCCACTGGGTTGTTTTGCATGAGGAAGTTCTGCCCTGATGGTTATTATGGGACCCTGAAGGCGGGGGCTAGTTCTCAGCCTCTTTACCTCCTGGAGGTAAGGGGTTTCTAAATCTACTTCACACTGTTGGAAACGCTTGATTTTTGTTGGAAGGGATCTGCAAGTGATGGGAGACTCCCAATGAGGGTACGTGGGCGGAGTAGGAGAGGAAAGCCCCCTACAGTTGATCCCTTAGGTTCTAAAGCTGAAAGGTACCTCGAGGATCTCTTAGTCTGGTCCTTCTGTGAAAAGCATTGCCCTGATAGGCAGGCTGTGTGATCTTATGCAAGTCCTTAAACCTCTCTGAGATTTTCCCATTTGTGAAATGGCTTTTTTAGCAAGGATGGTCCAATCACAGAAATGTATGTAAATGCGTAGAATTAGGATTTTTTTTTTTAAACTTCAGGCCTTGAGTTGTGTACATGCTAGTTACTGGGAATATTACCATAGAAAGTTTGTTCTGTGTGTGTGTGTGATGAATTTGTTGAATGAATGATCATTCTTGTGCCTCAGTTTCTTCTTTTGTGAAATGAGACAAGGCTAAATACCTCATAGTGTTTCTGTGAGCTTTAAATGTCTTTCTGCATGCACAGCTTTTAGAAAAAATGCCTGGTATACAGTAGGCACTCAATAATTGTTATTGATGGCAGGGAGTTTTCTTTCATTTATTTATCAAGCATGGTGATGCTCGGTAAAAACGTGTAATGAAAGAGAGAGAATTTAAAAACCAAACAACAACCACAAAATACCTTAGTATACTCAGGCAATGTCTTCCTTTTTGTTAGCAGAGCTTCAACTTGGGTTCCAGTGCCAACAAATATGTGTGTGATGTGTGAGTTCTCAGGGAACATCTGGGAAGATTCTTTGTGGTCCCGGGTGCCCTGTGCCCCCAGACATCTCTGCCTCCCATCACTTAAGGAAGCTAATGGTCTGGAGCCAGCGAATGCAGACTTACACTGAGGGGTACTAGCTTCCAGCTGCAGTGGAGATGCACGAATCTGGCAAGTGCTAAGTTTCACTGTAGCAGTGGCTGCTGTCCAGATAAGTGCTCCTTGTCACTGATGGACTCTTTCTGATCCCCAGATGGCCTGTGCAACCCTCCAGATTGAGAAGCTTTCAGGGAAGTGATGAATTCACTTCTTGGTTCTGATCTGTAGCTCCGAGTCCCCTGTCTCTGCTGTGCTCTGGGTTTTGGTGGCCTATTCCTCTCTGTTCATTCTGCCACTTCAAGGGGCAAACTCCATGATCCTGGCTTCTCTGGATGATGAATCATCTCCATTCCAGTCATTTGGGGTAAGTGGTTCTGCTTCAGTGCAGACTCCTTACACTAATAATCACGTCCAGTGGCTCCTGGAGTCCAGTTGTTTCTTAGCCAGACAGCAGAAGTATCTATACCCCATGCTTTTACTGAATGGAGTGAAGAAAAGGGCTTCTCAGATGGCCCTAGTGGTAAGGAACCTGCCTGCCAAGGCAGGCGACGCAGCGGGTGCAGGTTCCATCCCTGTACCTGGAAGGGGCCAGGAAGATCCCCTGGAGGAGGGCATGGCAACCCACTCCAGTATTCTTGCCTGGAGAATCCTCACAGACAGGCTACAGTCCACAGGGTTTCAAAGAGTCAGACACGACTGAAAAGACACGAAGAAAAGAGCATGGCTTTTGAATTATACCCACCTGGGTCTGTCCCTTTGTGCAAATCTTTTACTTCTTAAAAATCTTGATTTTCTCCATCTGCCACATGGCAGTTCCATGTAACTTTGAAAATAATGCCTCCAGCGATTCCTAGCACGGAGCCTGGCATGTAGGTGAAGCATGACAGAAGGCAGCCACTATGATTGATGCAAGCAAGTAAACAAATTTAGCCTAGAGCAAATGCAGCAAACTTTGTAAAGGGCCAGATGATAAATATTTTAAATATTAGGTTTTGTGGGACTAGTCACTATTGTAACTAGAGAATTCTGCCATATGAAAGTGGCCCTAGACCATTCTTAAATCAATGAACAGAGCTGTGTTCCAATAAAACTTTATTTGTAAAGAGAGTCTGCTGGCGGAATTTGGCTCTCAGTTTGTAGCTTTCCCACACAAACAGACTGAGTCCTGTAATAGCTACATATTCTAGCTACCAAGAATGTTTTACCTGTTTTACTTTTATGGTAGATAGTTAATTCTTCCTTGTGCAATAGAGAGCCTCAGCTTGGAAGCCTAAATTGTCTTTGTCTCTGGACGCAGGTATCCCAGGGCACATCCTTGGAGTCCGTTTTACCCATGGAATCAAGGTTCTGTATCGAGGGAATGTAAAAGTGTACCAACTTGGCTCAAGGATGTTTATTAATGTAACAAGAAAAAGTGGTTTTGAGTATATTTGTTTCTGGCAGGCCAGGGATGTGTCTGGCTTATCTATAGAGCTGGTACAGGGTAGTCAGCCTTTGGTGAGTGAATTCAATAAACAGATCTTAAGTAATTCCCTTCAGTCCTCTTTACAGAGTCGTATATTCCTCAGATTTCGAGACTTGCTACTTAGATGGAAAGCTTCCATTTGAGATTCATAGCAACTGTTCATGACCAATTAGAAAGCCATGTAGGGTTATTTGTCTAATGTGCTCCCAATACTTCATGGGATTAAGGTTAGCGCCCACACAATAGCAGAGGGTGGTGTTCCTTGAGATCATGGCAGATATTTTCCAAATACAGCCACACCAATGTATACGCCTTCCCACATGTTCTTATGACAATGTGATATTAACACTTTCCCACCAATACATGGACTTTATGTTCCCTCCCCTTGGACCTGACTGGAGACAGCTTTATAACTGCCTCGATCAACAGAATGTGGCAGAAGTGAGGCTGTACGACCCCCAAGGGGAGTTCATAAAAGTCAATATGGTTTCCACCTGGTTTTCTTCTCACTCTTAGGACCCTTGTCCTTGAAAACTGTACACCCTGTTGTAAGGAAGCCTAGGACGCACGGAGAAGCCACGTGGAAGTGCTTTGGTTGACAGTTTAGCTAAACCCCAGGTGACAGTCAAGGTCAACATGTGGGTAAATGAACTTTCAGATAATTCTGGGCCCCAGCCGTTGAGTCTTCCAGTCGAGGTCTCAGACATCATGAGGGAGGGATTAGTGCCCTCTTCAAATGCCCTGTCCAGAGAGAGATCACAAGTGATGACTGATTTTTTTTTTTTAAGCTGCTGAGTTTGGGGTAATTTGTTATGCAGCATTAGTGAACTAATGTAAAGATACAACAACTCTTTATTGCCCTGATGGTCCCATTACATCACTGAGGACTTGAGAGGGCAATAATGTTGGGAAAAGGCAGTGGGTACCGTCATTCATTCATTCAGTACCTACTCTCTTCCAGGCTCCATGTAAGATTCTAGGGAAACATAGAAGTAGATGTCACTTCAGCTTCTACACTCGAATAAGTCATTATATACAGGAGAAGATAGACTCTAATCCAATAACTAAATTTGCAGACTAATAAGGCCTTTAAGGAGACTGCAGGAAGAGTAGCAGGAAACAATGAAGGGAACCAATATTTTTACCTGGAGAAATGGGGAAATGTGAGGGGAAGCATATGGACCGAAGCTGCTTGCTCTGGCCAGGCCCTACAGTAACGATCTGTGTGTTACTTTATGACAGGAGGTCCTGGCAAGCCACTACCAACCGGAAGAGTTCAGGAAAGGTCACAAGGAGATGCCACGCATCCTTCCACCTCCCAGAATCCTTCTCGCTGGCATCTATCTTGGCTGAGCAATGCACACACCACCAGGAAAGACCCCGAGTCAGAACGATTGGGCAAAGACAACCCAGAAACTAATCCCACCACCATAAAGCCTGAGATTCTGAACCATGGGGAAGAGCAACTCTCCTGGGTTTCTTCACCCTGCTGCCCTCTGCCCGGTGCCCCTTCCCAATAAAGTCTTTTGTTTCGCCGGCATGTATGTCTCCTCGGACCAGTCTTCTCTGAGTGTCAGACAAGAGCCCACTCTTGGGCCCTGGAAGAACAGAATGGCTTTCTGCAATAGAATGGCTCTACACAGAAGGTGACTCAGTTGGGTTCTGCAGGAAGAATAGGAGTTTTCTATGTAGTCAGGCAGGGAGCTGGAATAAAGTCTGCAGGTAGGAGGGAGTCTGTAGGTTGAGGGAGTCCAGTGGCTGAAGTAGAATTGAAAGGAATGTTGGAAAGAAAAGAAACAGGAAATGTAGAATGGCATCCTATCTGAGAACAATAAAATTTATTCTACAAGCAACAAGGAGGCACTAGAGTGTTTTAGACAGGCTATTTCCCAAGAGCGTGGAGGGAGGAGAATTCAAAGCCAAGGAACACAGTTTGGAGGCTGTTATCTCTGAAGGGACCCTGAAGGGAGGGCTGAGCAGAGGCCAGCCTGCAGTGCAGGAGAGGAAAAGATGGGTGTATTAGATAGTTTAGAGCTGACTATAACATGGGAAGAGCCAGGGCAAGGAGGCATCCCCAGGGCCTGGCCTGGGTCATGGGGCAGACGGTGAGCTCACCTTCAGACCTGTTAGGTTTGAGCCTCACAACTGGAAACATCCAGTAAGGAGTCCCCGTGGGATCCTAAGCAGAGATCTGGGCTAGAGATAGAGCGCTGGGAGTTGTCGGCTTCGAGGTATAATCGAAGCTGTGGGAGTGGATGAGGTTACTGAGAACAGTGTTTCTCAACTTCACACGCAGGGCATGTACTGTTTTGGTAAACATAAGCCCCCTACCCCCAAAAAAACCCTGAAAAACAAGCTGATAGAACTCCATGAGTACAGCTGAGTCACTGCATCTCTCATCACTAAGGAGATTTTGCAGTGTACGTTTCAGAGGTTGGTATTAAAAAAACAGATATCTCAAAACAAATGGGTAGATACAGAGAACAGAGTAGTGGTTACCTGAGGGGAAAGGGTGGGGTGGGGGTGAAATGGGTAAAGGGGGTCAACTGTAGGGCGAGGGGAGGAAACCACACTCTTTGGTGGTGAGCATGCTATCAGGTGAGCTTCCCAGACTGCTCAGCGGGAAAGAATCTACCTGCCCATGCAAGAGATGCAAATTCGATCCCTGGCTGGGGTAGATGCCCTGGAGAAGGAAATGGCAACCCACTCCAGTATTCTTGCCCGGAAGATCCCATGTACAGAGGAGGCTGGCAGGCTACAGTCCATGGGGTCTCAAAGAGTTGTACCCAACTTAATGACTAAATAGCAACAACGCTGTTCGGTACACAGAAGTTGAAACAATCCTGTAACGTGAACCTTAAACTTTGTTATATATACCCATACATTAAAAAAAAAAAAAACAGACATCTCTTTTCTTTATTAAATATTAATTTACACTATTAAATATGCTTTTTCAAAATGTATTTCTCCTATTTTAGCAATTCTGACATATACAGCTGGCACTTTGCCCTCCCTCCTCCACCCAAGGCCTGGGTTATGGCAATTTTTAAAGGGAGGGCTGGGAAAGATGATTGGAAGATAAACAGGAAGAAGGGGCAGGGAGGTGGGGACTAGAGGGGAGGGGGCAGGGAGGAGGGGGTTTCTAGGGTGCGGTCACCGGTGCCAGGTACTGCAGAGGACCAGGGTGAGG
Organism: Redunca redunca; assembly: GCA_006410935.1. NCBI lineage: Eukaryota > Metazoa > Chordata > Mammalia > Artiodactyla > Bovidae > Redunca > Redunca redunca. The sequence continues at coordinate 422,060 of SJYQ01009076.1, read as the reverse complement.
CCTGCCCTGTGCATGGCTGGCTCTGGGTGCACGTGGCACTTAGGCTGACGGCAAGGCCGATGCCCAGGAGGATGGTGGTCAGGTCACCTCCTCTTTGCAAGGGGCCCTTGACTGTGTGCTCTGATGCTGTCGCGCCGCAGCTATTTCACAATTGAGGAAGCTGATTTCATGCACTCCATGCAGTTCTGTCACCTTTCTGACAGTTAAAATTGTCCCATCTTTGGGCAGTCGGGGAGGTGGATGTCCCCAGAATGGTGCCACTTGGCCGGAGAAATTTTGAAGTTGGGATTGCAGGAAGCAGGGCGCCTGCGGGGCTAAGGGGAAATGCCCGAGTTGGGGTGGGGTGGGCTCCCCTGACTGCCTGAGGACACAGCCGCTGTCTCCCTGGTTCTGACACAGAAAGGGGGCCCTTCTAGACTGTGCTGGTGATGAGCGGCTGAAAACTGTCCACTCAGAATAGGCCGCCGAGCTGGATTTTATTTGCGTGTCACCCCCAGGCGAATTTCTTGAGGAAGAAAACTGAAAAACAAACAAAAAACCCTGTGTGCATGTGGGTTCGTTGGTAATTTTGTCAGCAAGGATGTTAAATCGAGGCCAAAAGACTCATTAAAATCAAACATACAATTACCTTCTGTACCCTCTCAATATCCGGGAACAATTAAGCCTAAGCAAACGAAATTGCCAATGGCCTAAAAATGGAAGAGAAATCTGTCTTCTTTGCCTAAGTGGGGTTTACTGAGAAATCCCTGAGACTCTGGATGTCGGAATCAACCAACTGGTTACTGCTCTGGAGATCTTATATTTGTGTGTTTGAGTTTTCAATTTTTTTTTTTTAACTCTACACACAATGAATTACAACTGTTTCCAAGATTGTCTTGGGTAGTCAATAAGTAAGTACATTTGTTTTCTGAGAGGGATGTATTTTGATGAAGAGCAGAAAGTACAATGGGGAAAATGTCAGGAGGAATTAAATGAAGTAGTGACATAATTCCCGGGGGGGAAGCAGACGTCAGCTGCATTCCCTGTGTCTTGCTCTACCTTGGAAACCTTTCAGAACTCATTGGAAAATAAATATGTATGTGATGGAGACGTGGGTGGATTCAACAGCTACAATAAGAGAGAGGGAACGAAATACAAACACACCCTTAGTTGGATTGTTAAACTGATTTAAATTCATAATTCACAGCTGGATGTAAAGCATTGTTTTCCATCGCATCTTCTTCTTTTGTAGGAAAAAGAAAATGAAAAGGATAACTTGCAGTTTACTGTTTCTGACTTGTACCACAGAACTCTGTGTAATAGATTCTCAGTAAGTATTTGTCAGACATTAAGTGCGTAAATGAGTGAGAATGAGTGAATAAGTGGCAAATATGTCCAGCTATAAGCTGGAGAAATTATGTCAGGGTCAAAGGAACTTGTTAGGTTATATAAGATTAAATTGTTGTGCAATTAAAACAAAACCCTTGTGCTCCTATGCCAATCATTATGCAGGTTCACACCCATTATTGTATTGAACTCTTCCAACACACTGTGAAGTAATTATGGAGTCATTATTATCTCCATTTTGTAGTTAAGGAAACCTAGACTTAGGGAGGGTAAAGCAATTGCCCAAAGTAGCATATTTAGGAAGTGGGGAAAATGACTTTCAGACCCTGGGTCTCCTTATTCCTCACCAAGTTTCCTTTCTGTACATTGTGATCAACTCTGGAAGGCTGGAGGTGGCTATGTATCCAGCAGAACCTCCAGGAAGACTGCCTATTCCAGACACCGCATACAATTCCATTTTCTATTTCCCAGATCTAATATGAAAAGAAGAAGGACTCTCGTTTGTTTGGAAAGGTGAAATGGAGTTCTTTTCAAGCTGTAAGGCAGGTGAGGTTTTTGGTTTTTGATTTCATAAAAATGCCTTCTCCTGGAGCAGGGGTACTTCTCATTTTTTACAAATAAATTTTATTTGGAAATATGCACGAACTTACAGAAGAGTGGTAAGTACTATGTGAAGAATTTTATCTCCTTCTGCATTATTTGAAAGGTTACCAATCTGATGTCCTGTAACATTCAGATAGTGAAGTGGGTATTTCCTTCAATTAAGCAGATTCTCCAATATAACCGTAGCTTCGTTGCTGTTGTTTTAGTCACTCAGTCATGTCCAACTCTTTTGCGACCCTATGGACTGTAGCCAGCCAGGGTCCTCTGTCCATGGGATTTCCCAGACAAGAATACTGGTGTGGGTTGCCATTTCCCTCTCTAGGGGATCTTCCTGACCCAGATATTGAACCTGCGTCTCCCGCTTGGCTGATGGATTCTTTACCATTGAGCCACCTGGGAAGCCATATAATCACAATACAATCATCAAATTCAAGAAATTAACATCTAGCTAATACTATTATCTAATCCTCTGACCCATGCACATTTCACCCACTAACAATTTCCTGTTAGATCTGTTGGAAGACTCAACTTTCAAATCATTGTCCTCAGTTGTTAATGCCCTTTTGTCTCCTTCAGCTTGGGACAGTTTCATTATTATCATGACCTTGACACTTTTGAAGATTACAGGCCAGTTATTTCATAGAACATCAATCAGTTCAATTGCATTTTTCTGATAATGTCTTCACAACATTATTTCAGATGTGCCACTCCGGCAGGACAATTCCACAAGCGATGCTGTTCTTCTCATTGCATCCCTGCATGCTATGTGAAATTCTTGCTGTCACATGACACTCATTTTTTCCCTCTGCAATTTTATGGGCATGTACTTTGAAACTAAATATTTTTTTAATATCCTGTTTTTGGTCAGATGTTCACCTTACAAAGTTGTTCATCAGTTGCTTCCTATTTTATTCAATGACTTATCATCCTTTGCTGTTATTATTTATTTTGATGTTCAAAGGGTTCCAGATTTGGCCATTGGGGGGTCCTTTCATCTGGCTTCAGGTGCTTTTGATTTTAGTTAAAAAATAAGACTGCTAGAAAAAAAATGTTCATTTCTGAGAAAACTTTATCCAGCTAGAAAAAGGTTTTTGCTTGTTTGTTTTTTAAAGAGCCCATACTTCATGTATTCAGCAGGCAATTATTAGAATTATTCTTGACTGTGCTGGGTATCTTTGATTAGAAGCAGGCAACTATTCCCTTCTGCTTCTTAGGGATCTTTCTTTATCACAGGGGGCTAGAAACTACATTTTCCTGACTCCCTTGCTGTGGGGGTTCTGGCAGCTAATGGCACCCTACTCCAGTACTCTTGCCTGGAAAATCCCATGGACTGAGGAGCCTGGTAGGCTGCAATTCATGGGGTCGCTAAGAGTCGGACACGACTGAGCGACTTCACTTTCACTTTTCACTTTCATGCATTGGAGAAGGAAATGGCAACCCACTCCAGTGTTCTTGCCTGGAGAATCCCAGGGATGGAACCTGGTGGGCTGCCATCTATGGGGTCGCACAGAGTCGGACACGACTGAAGTGACTTAGCAGTTTAGCAATGAGATGAAATTCCAGGAGACTTGGGAGTTTAAAGTGAGTTGGAAGCCCCAGCCTTGTTGTCATTGCTACTGGCCAGTGAGGTCATTGACTCACATGTGTGTCTGTGGACTGACTCAGGGTTAAGGCATGTAATGCAGTCATTGGCTTTCTGAGAATGAGAGGTGTTGGCAGTTGAAGTCAGAAGCAGCGGTAATAGCACTGACCTCTGAATCTCAGCTTTGGAGCTGTGAACTTGAGCCACTTGCCTCAGAGTGGTTCCTTTAGCCTTCTAAGCGGTTCAGAATGGAGGGGACATGTGTATACCTATGGCTGATTCATGTTGATGTTCGGCAGAAACCAACACAATTCTGTAAAGCAACGATTCTTCAATTAAAAAATAAATTAAAAAATTATAGTAAATAATTACAGAAACACCCCATTCCTGTATTAAATGCCCTCTGTTTAAAATACCTAGAGAGACTTCTTTTCTCTGTATTAACTCCTAACTGACATGCTGGCCTTGTATACGAAGGAGGATTAGATAGTAGGCAACAGCTATTAACTTCTGGAAGGGTGTTATTGATTTTTATTTACTTTGAAACTTGTTTTGAACTTCTTAGGGGCAGTATGCTAAACTAGACTTGCAGATGTGAAGGTAACCAGCATGCAATCTTGGTCTCAAGGAGTTCTAGGCAGGAAGAAGGAAGTAGAGGGAAAAAACCCAAGTTCAAAATAAGACAGATGGAGATGAGTGTTATGGAAGAAAGGCAAGCACAGCATTCCTCAGGGGTCAAGGAACATGGCTTAAAGATCTCCCAGTCTGGCCTACCTTTCATTTGCTGCTACTATACAATGGGCTCCACCTGATCCTCAGCCATATCAAACTCACTGCCATACCTGAAATGTCACTTTCCCTTTCAGACCTGGAACGTTCTTGCTCTGCCTTTCCCGATGAAAGAATCCACGCTCATTCTTCAGAACTAAACTTCAGTGTCGCTCACTTATTCTGCACAGGAATCATATTGAATTTGTCTCTCCCTCTTGACTATGCCAAAGCCTTTGACTGTGTGGATCACAAGAAACTGTGGAAAATTCTGAAAGAGATGGGAATACCAGACCATCTGACCTGCCTCTTGAGAAACCTATATGTAGGTCAGGAAGCAACAGTTAGAACTGGACGTGGAACAACAGACTGGTTCCAAACAGGAAAAGGAGTACGTCAAGACTGTATATTGTCACCCTGCTTATTTAACTTATATGCAGAATACATCATGAGAAACGCTGGGCTGGAAGAAACACAATCTGGAGTCAAGATTGCCGGGAGAAATGTCAATAACCTCAGATATGCAGATGACACCACCCTTATGGCAGAAAGTGAAGAGAAACTCAAAAGCCTCTTGATGAAAGTAAAAGAGGAGAGTGAAAAAGTTTGCTTAAAGCTCAACATTCAGAAAATGAAGATCATGGCACCTGGTCCCGTCACTTCATGGGAAATAGATGGGGAAACAGTGGAAACAGTGTCAGACTTTCTTTCTTTGGGCTCCAAATCACTGCAGATGGTGACTGCAGCCATGAAATTAAAAGATGTTTACTCCTTGGAAGAAATGTTATGACCAACCTAGATAGCATATTCAAAAGCAGAGATATTACTTTGCCAACTAAGGTCCGTCTAGTCAAGGCTATGGTTTTTCCTGTGGTCATGTATGGATGTGAGAGTTGGACTGTGAAGAAAGCTGAGTGCCGAAGAATTGATCCAACTGTGGTGTTGGAGAAGACTCTTGAGAATCCCTTGGACTGCAAGGAGATCCAACCCATCCATTCTTAAGGATATCAGTCCTGGTTGTTCATTGGAAGGACTGATGCTAAAGCTGAAACTCCAGTACTCTGGCCACCTCATGCAAAGAGCTGACTCATTGGAAAAGACTTTGAGGCTGGGAGGGATTGGGGGCAGGAGGAGAAGGGGACGACCGAGGATGAGATGGCTGGATGGCATCACTGACTCGATGGACCTGAGTTTGGGTGAACTCCGGAAGCTGCAGAGGCCTCAGTTCAGTTCAGTTCAGTCGCTCAGTCGTTTCCGACTCTCTGCGACCTCATGAATCGCAGCACGCCAGGCCTCCCTGTCCATCACCAACTTCCGGAGTTCACTCAGACTCACATTCATCGAGTCAGCGATGCCATCCAGCCATCTCATCCTCGGTCGTCCCCTTNTGATGCTAAAGCTGAAACTCCAGTACTCTGGCCACCTCATGCAAAGAGCTGACTCATTGGAAAAGACTTTGAGGCTGGGAGGGATTGGGGGCAGGAGGAGAAGGGGACAACAAAGGATGAGATGGCTGGATGGCATCACCGACTCGATGGACATGAGTTTGGGTGAACTCCGGAAGCTGCAGAGGCCTCAGCTCAGTTCAGTTCAGTCGCTCAGTCGTGTCCGACTCTTTGTGACCCCATGAATCGCAGCACGCCAGGCCTCCCTGTCCATCACCAACTTCCGGAGTTCACTCAGACTCACATTCATCGAGTCAGCGATGCCATCCAGCCATCTCATCCTCGGTCGTCCCCTTCTCCTCCTGGACCCAATCCCTCCCAGCATCAGAGTCTTTTCCAATGAGTCAACTCTTCGCATGAGGTGGCCAGAGTACTGGAGTTTCAGCTTTAGCATCATTCCTTCCAAGGAAATCCCAGGGTTGATCTCCTTCAGAATGGACTGGTTGGATCTCCTTGCAGTCCAAGGGATTCTCAAGAGTCTTCTCCAACACCACAGTTTAAAAACATCAATTCTTTGGCGCTCAACCTTCTTCACAGTCCAACTCTCACATCCATACATGACCACAGGAAAAACCATAGCCTTGACTAGATGGACCTTAGTTGGCAAAATAATGTCTCTGCTTTTGAATACGCTATCTAGGTTGGTCATAACTTTTCTTCCAAGGAGTAAGCGTCTTTTAATTTCATGGCTGCCTGGTGTGCTGCAATCATGGGGTCGCAAAAAGTCGGACACGAGTGAGCAACTGAACTGAACTGAACTTGAACTTCTTTTAAAAAATTTTTTAAAATTTATTTTCTTGTTTTTGACTGCCCTGGGTCTCTATTGTGGCTCTAGCTTTCTCTGGTTGCAGCAGATGGACTTCTCTGGTGGAGCAAAGGATCTAAGAGCACACAGGCTCAGTAGCTGAGGTGTATGGGTTGGGGAACCAGGGAAGTCCCTCCCTCTTGAACTTCTGATTGACTAGGAAAACCAAGTGCCCCTCCTTTCTTGAAAGTCTTTCTTGGATGGCCATTCTAGAGAATGTGGCCACTAAAAGGAGAAATTACATGATTAAAAGCCACTCCCCTTTTTCCCAAGGAAAAAAAATGCTTGAATGTTGCAGTGTACCTAAACACAACAAAACTTTCAGTGACTAATCCTTTAAAAGATTTTCTCTATACACACACTTTGCCAAATACACATATTTGCATATGTGCATTTCTAATTCCTGACAGACTCTGCCTACAGTTGGGAATTTTTTCTTGGAGCTCAGTGTCTCTAGGATCTGCCAGAACAGTTGTCAAGCTGATCTCTGGGCAAGATTAGGAAAGATTGTGTAGATTTTTTGGTTTCTGTGAAGATGGATCCTTTGTTGACTTCTGAGTTAATTCATATGCTGCCCTCTCCCATCACTTGTTTAGGATCTGGGGGGTGTTTAGCATTTCCAGAGTTATTACGGAGCATTCATGGAATGCTGCTTGTTTGGAAAATAGTTTACAACGGTTTGTTAACCAGCAAAAGCTAAGAACATTTCAGGAATGGTTGATTTGCTTTGTACAGCACTGGCAACAACATACAATATTTATAAGACAGGAAAATCTCATTAAGTGAATGAACCTACATTGTCCTTACTTGAATTTGACTAACATTTATGGAGTGTCGACTGAGTGCTAGGCACTGTGCTGGGATTCCACGGAATGAATGAACATTCATTAAGCAACTAGGGGGAGAAGGGGACGACAGAGGGTGAGATGGCTGGGTGGCATCGACTCGATGGACATGAGTCTGAGTGAACTCCAGGAGTTGGTGATGGACAGGGAGGCCTGGCGTGCTGCGATTCATGGGGTCACAAAGAGTCGGACACGACTGAGCGACTGAACTGAACTGAACTGATGCCTGTCATTGGGCAAGTATTCCGTTGAGTGAACAAGCATTTATTAAATGCCCTTTGGGCTTCTCAGGTGGCTCAGTGGTAAAGAATCTGCCTGCCAATGCAGGAGACACAGGAGATGCGGGTTCAATCTCAATCGGGAAGATCCCCTGGAGGAGGAAATGGCAACCCACTTCAGTGTTCTTGCCTAGAAAACCCATGGACAGAGGAACCTGGCAGGTTAGGGTCCATGGCGTCACAAAGAGTTGGACATGTTTGAGCGATGGAGCACACGTGCACACAAGGCCCTTTCAGGGGCTCTGGCCTAAATGTTAAGATTGAGCTGGTTGGAGAGCCTCAGTTATGAGTATACAATGTGCCAGATACCTCATGTGCATTGCATCAGATAGATAAATATTTATTAAGCTTCTTCTATGTGCTAGGGGGCTTCCCAGCTGGCTCTAGTGATGTTGAACCCCCTTATCAATGCACTAGACTTAAGAGATGCGGGTTCAGTCCCTGAGTTGGGAAGATTCCCCAAAGAAGGGCATGGCAGCCCATTCCAGTATTCTTGCTTGGAGAATCCTACGGAGAGAGGAGTCCTCGGACTGTAATCTCATGGGATCACTAAAGTTGCACATGACTGAAGCGACATGTGCTAAGCACCAAAACAGACACTCCAACATACATGATCCCCACCTAGTCTTCACTATTATAGTGGAGAGAGGCAAGTATTATCTTCCCATTTTATAGATGAGGAAATAGAGGAAAGGAGGCTTGTCTAGAGCTCATAAGGACCAAGATTTGAACCCATGTCTCCTAATGTTTAATCCAGTGCTCTTTCTGTGATACCACTGTGATGTTATAGAATTCAGCTTAGTTCTATGCCATTAAAATGAATGGGAACTGATAGTTCATTGAATATCAGTAAATTGAATTTTCTAATAGTCTCATTGCAAAAGAACTTGATCTTACTTGTTTAAGACCAATCAGTAACATTAGACTGGAGCAGTTAAAACTGCCATGATTTTGAACGCCAGCTTCTCTTGCTTAGAGGATTATCTAAGTTAAATTAGTTCTTGGAGCTATGGTGACAATACCTCCTGGAGACACGAGAACTCGTTAAGACCGTTGATCCCAATAAGATGCAGTAACAATGACCCTTCCTGAGGGAGACCAGAGCACTGTACTCCCGAGTTTTTAGACCACATCTCATCATTCCTTCAGCTGATTAGTCTGCACATGCTCAGCAAGTGCCTAGGGCAATGCCAGACATTGTCCAACTGCAGGTTGTATGATGTCCAAGTGCGTGCCACCAAGCAAGTTATCTCATATCTCTTAAGTCTCAGGTCCTTCATTGAGAAAGAGGATAAGTGTTTATGAGAATATCATTACTCTTCCTTTTCCTAAAATCTTAACACTCAATTTCTCAAGTTATAAAATACATTGCATATTATATGTTGCTACCTAGCCATCAGTCTATCACTGATCTATCTAATCTATATCAACATTTTACAAATGCTTTTCCTGGCCCACTATTTCTCTAATCTCACAAGCTTACAAGGTAGACATTCTTAACCCCATTTTACAGATGAGGAAATCAAGGCCCTGGGAGATTAAGCCAACTGCTTAAGGTCACAGAGCTGATCAATGGCAGAAGCAGGGTTTCATCTCAGGTAGTCTGACGTCAGACTTGCTTTCTTCTTTATACTGCTTTGGGTCTGTGAAGACACTATCAATGAACACAATAGGAAGGCAATTGTTGCAATAATGTTGTACAGTGGGTCCAGGGCAGAACTGGCCTATCCACTTAGTTTACTCTCAGTTTGCTCTAGAAGTGGCCTTTAGATGCTGATTTGAACAAAAAAAAAAAAAAAAAAATTTGACGTCCTCCGGGAAATGTCCCAAAGGAAAGTTGTGCAGTTGGTAACCTGGCTGACATTATGTTAATGTTCTTCCTGGCTCGAAGTGGAGAAGGGACACAGACCTCACGGAGCACGGGAGAAACAGGCTTGGTCTCTAGCAGGCACCAACTGCCTTTTCTGCCTTCATCCAGGTACCTTTTGGGACTTCTTATTATTTCTATAAAGTAAGACAGTGGGTGATTTTTAAGTGATTGCCATGGAAGTCAGGTGGAAATGTAGGCAAGTGCATTTGCTTGAGATCTGTTTTAGTTAAGTTTAATGAAACAGACTTTTATTGAATGAGTCTATGTATCAGGCACCCTCTGAGTCACGGGATTCAGTGACAAGTAATGTACAACTTCAGGCTTCCCTGGTGGCTCCGTGGTAAAGAATCCTCCTGCAAAGCAGGGGATGCTGGAGACACAGGTTTGATCCCTGAGTGGGAAGATCCCCTGGAGGAGGGCATGCAACCCACTCCAATATTCTTGCCTGGAGAATCCCATGGACAGAGGAGCCTGGCGGGCTACAGTCCTTATGGTCACGAAGAGTCGGACGTGACTGAAGCAACTGAGCACGCAGTCCCAGTGAGCAACTTGTGCCATTTTGATGGTCCTTCTAAGAAATGAGTAACAGTATGTGTAATGACGGTCTGGAGAGAGTGCAGAGCAGAGAGTGACTGACTGTCTAAGGGCTGGCTGCAAAGCTATGGGGAGGCTTCCAAGGGCTGTATTGTGAAGGAAGGCAGGAGAGGGGGAAGGCGATTCTTCCGCCCAGATAGGGAGGAGATGTTACTGCCTCACTCTAACTGATGCTACAGCTTTCAGAGACCCTTGCCTCTGACCTTGTTCCTGGCAGGAAGTGCTGCGGTAAGTGGTACTGTGGAAAATATCTCTGTGGCTGATGAATCATCTAATTAGAAAAAATACTTAAAACAATGAGAAAACATTTAGCTGGCTTGTTCCCATCAAGAGTGGGTACCAAAGATCACTTTGTCATAGCTTTCAACTCGGTGACCCAGGGCTTCCCCTCATGACTGGAATCACGGTCTTTGTATTTCTCAAGATGCTTCTGGGTCTTGGTGGTCCTTCCAAATGTGCTATTTGCATAGTACTTGGGCCACGTGTAGATCCTCCTGTGGCCACACACCAGTTCTCCAGGGGATGAGTGCCATGGTAGACACTTGTTAGAATTCTAGGGCCGTCTCATGCTAGCTGTGGGGTTTGGGGTGTACTTTCTTACTGACACATGTAGACATATACAAATATAGGAATATATGGAGTCTCAGTTTTCCCCTCTGTAAAAATGTGCCTACCTTGGTTCCATGAGTTCTATGAGGAATCAATGAGATCATGTGCAGATGTTTGACACAGAGTAGGCTCTAAGGAGGGCTTCCCTGGTAGCTCAGCTGGTAAAGAATCTGCCTGCAATGCAGGAGACCCCAGTTCGATTCCTGGGTTGGGCAGGTCCCCTGGAGAAGAGTACTCCAGTACTCTTGGGCTTCCCTGGTGGCTCAGACAGTAAAGAATTCTCCTGCAATGTGGGAGATCTGGGTTTGATCCCTTGGTTGGGGAAATCCCCTGGAGGAGGGCATGGGAACCCACTCCAGAATTCTTGCCTGGAGAATCCCTATGGACAGAGGAGCCTGATGGGCTACAGTCCAGGGGGTTGCAAAGGGTCAGATATGACTGAGTGACTAAGCACAGCACAGCACAGCCTCTAAGGAAGTGTTACTTTCCTCCTTCTACACCAGGGGTGGACAAACTATGTTTTGCAGGCTAAACCTGACCCACCATCAGTTTTTGTAAATAAAGGTTTATTGGAACACAGCCATACTCATTCATTTCCGTATTGTCTATGGATGCTTTTTGCATCCAATAGCAGAGTGTAGCTGTGATGGAAATCAGACATGCCACAGGTCTGCAAAGCAGAAAATATTTACTATGTGGCCCATTACAGAAAATGTTTGCTTATCCAGTGATATATAACGGCCTTTGAGAAAATTGATCTCTCTCTGTCCTTTTCCTTCCCAAAGTGCTTTTTATCAGACCAAATGCTGTTGGTGGTTTGAACCACTATTTCTATGTCCTAGAGTTTGGTTCCTTTGGCTCTCCTCCAAGTGCCATCCTGTTCGTTACAAGCCCTTTGAATATGACTCCTAGTACAGCACACATCCCTCTTCCCCCTACCTCTGGGTTTGGGATATCCAGCTTTACGAAGAGGAAGAGGCTTGGCCCCCTTATTCTGGACAACAGCTTTCAGTCTAGGGTAGCACAGGCTACATCAGAGAAAGGCATCCCCAGGTCTTTAGCACCACATGTTCTGCTCATAAGCTCTTCATCTTCGTCCTTTGCACCTGCACTTAGACTTGTAAATTTCAAGGTCTGACTTCTCATCCATCTTTATTAAATTCCTTCCTGAGAAAGTCTGTTCCTTTTTTTTTTTTCTGGTTCCCTCGCATTTGGGATTTGAACTCTGCTATCCCGAGTATTTACAAGCCTCAGGGTTTCATGTCTTTTGAGAATTGGCTCAGATGGTTTTCCAGGTTCTCATCCAAATCTCTGCAAAAAAACCCATCAGGTCAGCCAGGGCTTAGGGCTGAGGCTTGCTGGATGCTGTTGGAACACACTCTCCAGCTTGGCTTTGACCATTTGGAGACTGGCTGAACTCTCTAGGAGGTCAACCTAAACCAGTTGCTTTATTGTCCAGATTACATCTCTTTATCTCAGTTAAAAGGTATCATGAGGGTTTGGGTCAAGGGCTTTTCAGGCATAATATGGTCATACACAGAGCCTTCCTAACCTATTCGTCTCTTGATTCTATTGCAAAAATCAAATAGGATTATTTGCTATAACTTATTCTTGGAAATCTCAAAAGCTCCTAGAGCTCATTAGTCTCTCTCTAAGGCTCTGTGTGTGTGTGTTCAGTTGCTCAATTGTGTATGACTCTTTGCGATCCCATAGACTGTAGCCCACCAGGCTCATCTGTCCATGGAATTCCCCAGGGAGGAATACTAGAGTGGGTTGCCATTTCCTCCTCGAGGGGATCTTCCAGACCCAGGGATTGAACCTGTGTCTCTTTCCTATCCTGCATCAGCAGGCAGGCTCTTTACCACTGTAACTTGGAAAGCCCCTCTAAGGGTCTACATACTGCCTAGTTGAGAATGATTATAGTTTTGAATCAGTTAGAATGTGCCACACAGTTTGTCAAATATTATCAGAGTTTACTGAAGGGCTTCCTAATCTAGGGTTTGTGAACTTGCATGGGAACAAATTACATCCTTGTTTTTACTTATCTCTAACTGAAATTTAACATGTTTTCCAGTCGCAACATAAGCAACAAAGCACAGTAATATTAGCATGACCTTGACTTTGTAACTGATACAAACCATGGATTTTTCACATCAAGCTGGACTCATTGTAGACATCTCAACATATCTTTCAAATTCAAAGCTACTTCAAAATTATGGTACTTCTAAGACCTTGTTATTTAATGCATTACTAAAAAGTCAGATTTTAAACACATTTTAATATAATTGGCTTTCCTTGCAATTTGACATATTTCATGCAATGAATTTAAAAACACTGCTCTGAGACATGGTCTATAGGTGCCACCAGTTTGCCAGAAAGGCTCCTGTACAAAAATCCATGCTTGTCATGACGGTAGCGGCTCCTCCTCAGAAACCTCTGGGGCCAGATCTCTGCCTGGAACTCTCCTTTGCCCAGACACATCTCGTGAGGGATAAAAGGACCCTCACCTCAACTTTGAGTTCTTGTCATATCTTCACTCAGACTAGGCCAACACTAGCAAAACTTTCCTTTCTACTGACAGTTTGAGTAGCAAATGCTGTCTCATAATTTCTTTTCCCTCCCTAATCAAGCAGACCTGGGTTTGAATGACAGCTCCCCCATCTACTTCTCTTGACTCTCAGCCTCTTAATTTGTAAAATAGGGATCTTACCACCTACTTTGCCAGCTGGTATCCATATTAAACAAGGTACCAGGTTTTTAAATTGAGTTTTCTGGGAAGCAGCCCATGAGGTGGAATTAGGAGTAAAGTAGTTTATTAGTTCACAGTGAGGCTTGTTGCTTGTGACAGATAAGAGAGGGAAGAAGCACAATTGGGCAGAAATAGTCTTCAAGACCATGATACAAAGCTGGCGTGAATGAAAAGAAGAATAGAGCAGAGAGATAAGGAGCACCTCAGACTATAATTCAGATCACATGACGTTTCTGCCAACTCAATTGGTTGCTCTGGAGCAAAGATTACCTGTCAAGGGAATCCTAGGTTAGGTAGAAATGGCCCATCACACGTGAGCATTGGCTAGAGGGTTCTCAGGAAGACCATGGCCTTGGCTTGAAAGCCAAGGTACAACCTGTAATGTTATGGCTGAAAGCTACCATCTACCTTCTTTCCTTGCAGCTGACTGGTGAGTTCTTTCTTGAAGGGAGATCTGAGCAGCAGGCCTCCATGTTCCAGTTTGAGAAGGCTGAACATGGTCTTGGTATAACATGTGTCATATCTAGCAAGAAATAGGCATGGCTACTACCAGTGTCTGTAAAGAATTGCTTATCTCATCTTACCCACCCTGAGCAACAGAATACTGATTTTAATAGTCAGGTCAAATCTTTCTAAGCTGGAAACCTTTTCATACTGGTACCTAGGATAATTTTTACATCCTTTTCTTGGGACATGCTGTGTGGCATACAGGATCTTCGTTCCCCAGTCAGGGATCAAGCCCCTTGTAGTGGGAACACTGAGTCTTTAACCACTGGACAGCCAGGGACGTCCCTAGGGTAGTTTTTATTTTTATTTATTTATTCAATTAATTTTGATTGGAGTGTAGTTGCTTTACCATATCGTGCTAGTTTCTACTGTACAGCAAACTGAATGAGCTACATGTTTACAAATACCCTCCTTTCTTTTGGATTTCTTTCCCATTTAGGTCACCACAGAGTACTGAGTTGAATTCCCTGTGCTATACAATAAGTTCTCATTAGTTATCCATTTTATACATAGTATCAATAGTGGATATGTGTCAATCCCAATCTCCCAGTTTATGCCCCCCCCCCCCGCCTCCACTGGACCCCAGGGCTTCCCAGGTGGTGTAAGTGGTAAAGAACCCACTTGACAATCCAGGAGATTTAAGAGACCTGAGCTTGACCCCTGGGTCAGACAATCCTCTGGAGGAGGGCATGGCAACACCCTCCAATATTTTTGCCTGGAGAATCCCATGGACTGAGGAGCCTGGCAGGTTACAGCCTATAGGGTCGCAAAGAGTTGGACATGACTGAAGCGACTTAGCACACACACAGGCACCCCACATGCAAGCACCCCACCTCCAGGGTTTTTAGACTTAGGACTTTATGAAGATGACAGAGGATTTGTTAAGGATACCTTGGTGACTGAACTCATACTCTGTAATGATAATGAGAACAACAATAATGGTAATCCTGAAGGCAATGTAGAGTCTCTCTATAGAGAGTCTATGAACGATCCAGGGTCTGCATTCGGCGCTGATACTATGCTCCCTCTTGGTACTCCAGGAAATGCAGTTTAGCAAGGGTAGGTGAGGACTCAGCTCTCATCCCACGTTGACTCTTTCTCCCCCAGGGAACACCTGGGGTGTTCTACGCCATCTTATCTCAGGCAGTGAGCATTGAGACGCCAGCTGCTCCGTTCAGAGGTCCTTAGTCTCCATCTGAGTTCAGCTCAGTTCAGTCAGTTCAGTCACTCAGGGATGTCCTACTCTGCAACCCCATAGACTGCAGCACACCAGGCCTCCCTGTCCATCACCAGTTCCCGGAGCTTGCTCAGACTCAAGTCCATCAGAACAAGACCCAGTTTCCCCTCAGTCAGGCTCTCCCATCAGGAAGCTTCCATAAGCCTCTTTCATCCTTACCCATCAGAGGCAGAGAGAATGAAACCAGAGTCACAGAAAACTGACCAAACTCCACCTGAGGACTTACTCAAAAGAGACATTGAAAGCACTTTCCTTTTATTGCTGGGTTTATTTTTAGAAAAAGATCAGTTCAGTTCAGTTCAGTTATCAGCCATGTCCGACTCTGCAGCCCCATGGACTGCAGCACACCAGGTCTCCCTGTCCATCACCAACTCCCGGAGTTTGCTCAAACTCAAATCCATTGAGTCTGTGATGCCATCCAACCATCTCATCCTCTGTCGTCCCCTTCTCCTCTCTCCTTCAATCTTTCCCAGCATCAGGGTCTTTTCAAATGACTCAGTTCTTCGCATCAAGTGGCCAAAGTATTGGAATCTCAGCTTCAGCATCAGTCCTTCCAATGAATATTCAGGACTGATTTCCTTTAGGATGGATTGGTTGAATCTTTTTGCAGTCTAAGACTCTCAAGAGTCTTCTCCAACACCACAGTTCAAAAGCATCCATTCTTTGGCACTCAGCTTTCTTTATACTCCAGCTCTCATATACATATACGACTCCTGGAAAAACCATAACTTTGACTAGATGGACTTTTTTTGTTGGCAAAGTAATGTCTATGCTTTTTAATATGCTGTCTAGGTTGGTCATAGCTTTCCTTCCAAGGAGCAAGAGTCTTTTAATTTCATGGCTGCAGTCCCCATCTGCAGTGATTTTGGAGCCCAAGAAAATAAAGTCTGTCACTGTTTCACCCATCTATTTGCCATGAAGTTATGGGACTGGATGTCATGATCTTCATTTTCTGAATGTTGACTTTTAAGCCAACTTTTTCACTCTCCTCTTTCACTTGCATCAAGAGGCTCTTTAGTTCTTCTTTGCTTTCTGTCATAAGGGTGGTGTCATCTGCATATCTGAGATTATTGATATTTCTCCTTGCAATCTTGATTTCAGCTTGTGCTTCATCCAGCCTGGCATTTCACATGATGTACCCTGTATACAAGTTAAATAAACAGGGTGACAATATACAGCCTTGACATACCTCTTTCCCAATTTGGACCAGTCTGTTGTTCCATGTCCAGTTCTAACTGTTGCTTTGTGACCTGCATACAGATTTCTCAGCAGGCAGGTCAGGTGGCCTGGTGTTCCCATCTCTCGAAGAATTTTCTACAGTTTATTGTGATCCACACATTCAAAGGCTTTGGCATAGTCAATAAAACAGAAGTAGATATTTTTCTGGAACTCTCACTTTTTCTATGATCCAACGGATGTTGGCAATTTGATCTCTGGTTCCTCTGCCTTTTCTAAATCCAGCTTGGACATCTGGAAGTTCACAGCTCACATACTCTTGAAGCCTGGCTTGGAGAATTTTGAGCATTACTTTGCTAGCATGTGAGATGAGTGCAATTGTGTGGTAGTTTGAGCGTTCTTTGGCATTGCCTTTCTTTGGCATTGGAATGAAAATTGACCTTTTCCAGTCCTGTGGCCACTGCTGAGTTTTCCAAATTTGTTGACATAGTGAGTGCAGCACTTCCACAGCCTCATCTTTTAGGATTTGCAATAGCTCAACTGGAATTCCATCACCTCCACTAGCTTTGTTCATAGTGATGCTTCCTAAGGCCCACTTGACTTCATATTCCAGGATGTCTGGCTCTAGGTGAGTGATTACACCATCATGATTATCTGGGTTGTGAAGATCTTTTTTGTACAGTTCTTCTGTGTATTCTTGCCACCTCTTCTTAATATCTTCTGCTTCTGTTAGGTCATACCATTTCTGTCCTTTATTGAGCCCATCTTTGCATGAAATTTTCCTTTGGTATCTCTAATTTTCTTGAAGAGATCTCTAGTCTTTCCCATTCTATTATTTTCCTCTATTTCTTTGCACTGATCACTGAGGAAGGCTTTCTTATCTCTCCTTGCTCTTCTTTGGAACTCTGCATTCAAATTGGTGTATCTTTCCTTTTGTCCTTTGCCTCTAGTTTCTCTTCTTTTCTCAGCTATTTGTAAGGCATCCTCAGACAACCATTTTGCCTTTTTGCATTTCTTTTTTCTTTATAAACAATAGTTTTAATTTATTTTTGGCTGTGCTGGGTCTTCGTGGCTCCACAGGCTTTTGTCGAGTTGCAGCGAGCAGGGGCTCCTCTGCCGTTGCAGAGCTCGGGCTTCTCACTGTGGTGGCATCTCTTGTTGAGGAGCATGGGCTTCAGGGCACTCCAGCTTTAGTGGCTGAGGCACATGGGCTCAATGGTTGCAGCTCCTTGGCTCAAGAACATAGGCTCATTATTTGTGGTGCACGCCCTAGCTGTCTGCGGCATGTGGGATCTTCCTAGATCAGGGACTGAACCTGTGTCTCCTGCATCGGCAGGATTCTTTACCACTGAGCCACCAGGGAAGCCCTATGGCAGCTGATTTCCCCTCTAATGTCTTCTCTACAATGCTGCCTATGTCCTCTGCTTGCTGACAAGGAATGTGAAGGAGGAGCTGCCTTTTTTGAATTTGAACACACTGGTCTACACTATTTCTGGAAGAATACGTCCTGCTTCAGGGTGACTGTTCTCTGTTTTTACCCTAGAAAGAGCATTTGAGTCCCACTTGGCGGGAAGACTCACTCCCCACTTAAGTGTGAGCAGAATACCGTTGCAGTCCTACTATTTTTCCTGTGTAATGCTCTTGACATTCCCTGACACCAGGGTCTGAAATTAATTTAGGGCTAATTCTGTTTAGTCAACCCTGGCCCAAGGTTACACGGGCAATACCACCATATAGTAGTCACTTCATTCCCAGCTTTTTCCTGCTGGGTTGAGCCCATTGACCGTGGACTTGGGAGATATTTGCTTCTGTCTCTCATTGAAGTGTCAGGGTTGGAACTTCAGAATTCTAAAGGGATTTGCGCAAATATTTTCTTCCCAGAATTGCCCTTCCATCCTCCAACCTCGGGTCCCTTGGCAGGCCCCTTGGCAGTGATAGAAGCATCATCCAGGGCATAGGCAGTCATCCCCACTGCCGAATGGTGAGGCAAACAGCCAGAGGAAGACAGAGGCTCATGCCAGGAGGACCGGTCACTTGCCAGCTCCTCCTTGGCTGAGTCTCTGTGTGCCCTGGAATGAGGTATAGCCACGTGGCTGGGAGAAGGCTTGGCTCTCTGAGGTCCTCAGTGCCTCGCTCTCCAGATCTAGGCTAAAAACAGGACTTGACTGCCAGTGATAATAATACCTATCTCTGTCTTTGAGAATCTCTTCTTTTTTAAGTGATTTCCTGGTTTTCTATTATTTAGTAGTACTCTGAAGCAAGGATGGACATTTTTGTGTTACAGATGGGGAGACTGAGCCTCGGAGTCCCTTGCCCCTGATGGAAGGGCTGGCCCATGGTAGACTCGGGATGTGGACACAGGCATGCCCGACTCCGATGCCTGCACTGAATCCTCTCTCTGCACACAGTGAGCTGGGAAGCCGGTTGTATCCAGTCTGAGGGAAGAGCATCTGCTAAGCAGATGCCTGGGTCTGATGGCCACAAGAACATGGCTTTTTCTTGGTGATGGTGGCAATCTTGAGAAAGAGCTCCGTGGCCAAAGTGCTTTCACCATGAGTCACTTTGTTGTTATCTTTGTGAGAGTTCAGCTAAGGAACCATAGAGAGTCACCTGTGATTCCTCCTTTTTATGCGCCAGCAATCCAGGAGAGCAATTCTGTTAGCCAGATTCCTCCCAAGGACATATGGAACCTGTGGGAAGTCACATGGCCAGGGTTAATCAGTACCCAGGTAAAATTCAGCTGTTTATGGGGTCATGTAGATTGACTTATTATCATCTCCAGATAACTTGTGTCCAAGTTTTTTTTTTTTTTTCTGATTGAAGAGTTATACTACTCATTCTTCTTCCTCACTGGTTTGCATATTAGAAACCTAGGCTCCTGATAAAGGCACCCTGAGGCTGTCCATGATTTGACCTATCTTTCGCTCAAGCTCATCTCCAGACACTTAGCCTTTGCAGTTCATGTTCCAGGTGTACCAACATCTTGGTGTTTCCAGAAGCAGCTGTGCTAACCCAGGCTTTTGCTTTTGTCAATGCCTTTCCTTAAAAAGCATTTCTTCACTATGTCTCCTTACCAATCCTTAGACATATTGCAGGTCTCAGCTCAAAGATTTCCTTCACTAATGTCTTTTTGTGTTTTTTTTTTTTAATTTAAAAAAACCCCAACCCCCCCCCCACCTTTTTTTTTTTTGACAGTGCCATGTAGCATGTGGGATATGGGATCTTAGCTCCTTGACCAGGGATTGAACCCTCACCTCCTACACTGAAAGTGTGGAGTCTTAGCCACTGAACCACCAAGGAAGTCCTTCCCTGACATCTTTCAGATTTTGGTGGCTCAGAGGTTAAAGCATCTGCCTGCAAGGCGGGAGACCCAGGTTCAATCCCTGGGTTGGGAAGATCCCCTGGAGAAGGAAATGGCAACCCACTACAGTATTCTTGCCTGGAGAATCCCATGCAAGGAGGAGCCTGGTAGGTTACAGTCCAAAGGGTCGCAAAGAGTTGGACATGACTGAGCGACTTCACTTTCACTTTCCTTTTTTTAGCCTTCCATGGCATCTTAGAACACCTCCATATCCAGAGTTTGGAATCACCTATCTCTCCTCCCACTTCTGCCTGAGCCCATAGAAGCCTCAAGGGAGGAAAGTGTGTTTTATTGTTCTCTCAACACTCAGCACTTATCAGATAGCCTGACACAGGATTTGGGAAAGAGCTTCCCTTGTGGCTCAGATGGTAAAGAATCTGCCTGCAATGCAGGAGACCTGGGTTCACTCCCTGGGTTAGGAAGATCCCCTGGAGAAGGGAAAGGCTACCCACTCCAGTATTCTGGCTTGGAGAATTCCAAGGACTGTGCAGTCCATGGAGTCACAGAGTTCGATATGACTGAGTGACTTTCATTTTCACTTTGGGACTTTAACTTCAGGGCAGGATGGACTCAAAGTAAACCTCCTGCTGGCAGGTTGGCAGCAAAGTAATGCTCAAAATTCTCCAAGCTAGGCTTCAACAGTATGTGAACTGTGAACTTCCAGATGTTCAAGCTGGATTTAGAAAAGGCAGAGGAATCAGAGATCAAATTGCCAACATCCATTGGATCATTAAAAAAACAAGAGAATTCCAGAAAAACAGATACTTCTGCTTTATTGATTATGCCAAAACCTTTGACTGTGTAGATCACAACTGTGGAAAATTCTTCAAGAGATGGGAATACCAGACCACCTGACCTGCCTGCTGAGAAATCTGTATGCAGACCATGAAGCAACAGTTAGAACTGGACATGGAACAACAGACTGGTTCCAAATCGGGAAAGGAGTACATCAAGGCTGTATATTGTCACCCTGCTTATTTAACTTATATGCAGAGTACATCATGTGAAATGCCAGGCTGGATGAAGCACAAGCTGGAATCAAGATTGCTGGGAGAAATATCAATAATGGGAGAAGGCAATGGCAACCCACTCTGGTACTCTTGCCTGGAAAATCCCATGGACAGGAGCTTGGTAGGCTGCAGTCCATGGGGTTGCTAAGAGTTGGACAAGACTGAGCAACTTCACTTTCACTTTTCACTTTCATGCATTGGAGAAGGAAATGGCAACCCACTTCAGTTTTCTTGCCTGGAGAATCCCAGGGACGGGGGAGCCTGGCGGGCTGCCGTCTCTGGGATTGCACAGAGTCGGACACGACTGAAGCGACTTAGCAACAGCAGCATGCAGATGACACCACCCTTATGGCAGAAAGCGAAGAACTCAAGAGCCTCTTGATGCAAGTGAAAGAGGAGAGTGAAAAAGTTGGCTTAAAAGTCAATATTCAGAAAACTAAGATCATGGCATCTGGTCCCATCACTTCATGGCAAATGAATGGAGAAACAATGGAAACAGTGACAGACTTTATTTTCTTGGGCTCCAAAATCACTGCAGATGGGGACTGCAGTCAAGAAGTTAAAAGACTCCTGCTCCTTGGAAGAAAAGCTATGACCAACCTAGACAGCATATTCAAAAGGAGAGACATTACTGTGCAGACAAAGGTCTGTCTAGTCAAACCTATGATTTTTCCAGGAGTCATGTATGAATGTGAGAGTTGGACTATAAAGAAAGCTGAGCGCCAAAGAATTGATGCTTTTGAACTGTGGTGTTAGAGAAGACTCTTGAGAATCCCTTGAACTGCAAGGAGATCCAACCAGTTCATCCTAAAGGAAATCAGTCCTGAATATTCATTGGAAGGACTGATGCTGAAGCTGAGACTCCAGTGCTTTGGCCATCTGATGTAAAGAAGTGACTCACTGGAAAAGACCCTGATGCTGGGAAAGATTGAAGGCAGGAGGAGAAGGGGATGACTGAGGATGAGATGGTTGGATGGCATCACTGACTCAATGGACATGAGTTTGAGCAGGCTCCAGGAGCTGATGATGGACAGGGAGGGCTGGGGTGCTGCAATCTATGGGGTTGAAAGGAGTCAGACACAACTGAGCGACTGAGCAACTTAACTGTAGGTTGGACTCAGGCAAAGCAGTAGGGAAGGAAAAGGGAATGGAACAGGTAGAACGGACTCATCAGCCTTTTAGACAGGCCTGGAAAATCCCATGGACAGAGGAGCCTGGTGGGCTGCAGTCCATGGGGTGGCTAAGAGTTGGGCACGACTGAACGAGTTCACTTTTACTTTTCATTTTCATGCATTGGAGAAGGAAATGGCAACCCACTCCAGTGTTCTTGCCTCAGAATCCCAGGAACAGAAGAGCCTAGTGGGCTGCCGTCTATGGGGTCGCACAGAGTCGGACACGACTGAAGCAACTTAGCAGCAGCAGCAGTTGCTGAGGGATACAGTGCTCCCCAGACTCAGCATCAAACTGAGTAAAGAGCAGCTGAGATGGATACTGGTAAACAAATTGGATACAAGCTTCCCAAGAGCATGTTCTGCCCAGATTCAAGGGTCTCAGGTTTGGATGGAGAAGGGAGGATTCAGGTCAAAACTCTGGGTGTGGGGGACTTCCCTGGTGGTCCAATGGTTAAGACTTCACCTTCCAACACAGAGGGTACAAATTCAATCCCTGATCAGACAGCCAAGATCCCACATGTCTCCTGGCCAAAAACCCAAAACATAAAACAGAAGCAATATTGTTACAAATTCAATAAAGCCTTTAAAAAAGAAAGAAAGAAAGTGAAGTCGCTCAATCATGTCCGAGTCTTTGTGACCCCGTGGACTGTAGCCTGCCAGGCTCCTCCATCCATAGGATTTTCCAGGCAAGAATACTGGAGTGGGTTGCCATTTCCTTCTCCAGGGAAAGACTTTAAAAAAGGTCTACATTAAAAAAATGAAACAACAAAAAGACTGTATTGTGGGGAAGGAGACTTTTGTTCCTGGAGAAGGAATATGTCAAGGCTTTTCAGAATGTCAGGGATGGGCTAACCACGATGGATTCTGTACCAAGATTTCCACTGCATAACAGAAAATCTGGAATAGAAGTCTCTTGAAATGGCAGTGGTTAGGAAAAGGCACAGGGGCAACTGGGGGTCACTAATTGTTCAGCTGTTACTAATTCCTTCTTCTCCAACTAGCTTAAAACACCCCTCAAACCTTCTCTCTCATATAGACATACACACACCCAATACCAGTCTTACTATTGAAATGCACATCTTTGTAAGAAATGTTTCACCAGGGTAAGGTGGAATTCAAAGTTTTTATTCCCTCAGTCAGGGCTATGAATTGGGCCCGCCAGCTCAAACAGCTAGACATAAATCACTTAGTGATAGAACATGGGAAAACCTGATAGGAGGTGAAATAAGTATGTAGGAGCAGGGACTCACCTTTAGTGAATTTAAATTCTCCAAGCCAAGGTTCAACAGTACGTGAACCGTGAACTTCCAGATGTTCAAGATGGATTTTAAAAAGGCAGAAGAATCAGAGATCAAATTGCCAACATCCATTGGATCATAGAAAAATAAGAGAATTAAAAAAAAAAAGCTACTTCTGCTTTATTGACTATGCCAAAGTCTTTGACTGTGTAGATCACAACAAACTGTAGAAAATTCTTCAAGAGATGGGAATACCAGACCACCTGACCTGCCTGCTGAGAAATCTGTATGCAGGTCAAGAAGCAACAGTTAAAACTGGACATGGAACAACAGACTGGTTCCAAATCGGGAAAGGAGTACATCAAGGCTGTATATTGTCACCCTGCTTATTTAACTTATATGCAGAGTACATCATGTGAAATGCCAGGCTGGATGAAGCACAAGCTGGAATCAAGATTGCTGGGAGAAATATCAATAACCTCAGATATGAAGATGGCACCACCCTTATGGCAGAAAGTGAAGAACTAAAGAGCCTCTTGATGCAAGTGAAAGAGGAGAGTGAAAAAGTTGGCTTAAAAGTCAATATTCAGAAAACTAAGATCATGGCATCTGGTCCCATCACTTCATGGGAAATAGATGGGGAAACAGTGGAAACAGTGACAGACTTTATTTTCTTGGGCTCCAAAATCACTGCAGATGGTGTCTGCAGCCATGAAATTAAAAGACGCTTACTCTTTGGAAGGAGGGTTATGACCAACCTAGATAGCATATTCAAAAGCAGAGACATTACTTTGCCAACAAAGGTCCGTCTGGTCAAGGCTATGGTTTTTCCAGTGGTCGTGTATGGATGTGAGAGTTGGACTGTGAAGAAGGCTGAGCGCCGAAGAATTGATGCTTTTGAACTGTGATGTTGGAGAAGACTCTTGAGAGTCCTTTGAACTGCAAGGAGATCCAACCAGTCCATCCTAAAGGAAATCAGTCCTGAATATTCATTGGAAGGACTGATGCTGAAGCTGAAACTCCAATACTCTGGCCACCTCATGCAAAGGAATGACTCATTGGAGAGGACCCTGATGCTGGAAAGGACTGAGGGCAGGAGGAGGAGGGGACGACAGAGGATGGGGTGTTTGGATGGCATCACCGACTGAATAGACTTGAGTTTGAGCAAGCTCCAGGAGTTGGTGATGGACAGGGAGGCCTGGCATGCTGCGGTTCATGGGATCAGAAAGAGTTGGACACGACTGAGCGACTGAACTGATGCACCAGGTAGTGAACTGAGTGTTCAATGTGCAGAATGCCCCTCCCATTTAATTAATTTAATATTTATTTGAAAATTTTGAGATACTTGGGGTTTACATGTAGTTGTAAAAAAATAAAATACAGAAAGATCCCAGAAACTCAGTTTCCCCCAATGGCATTGTCTTACGTATCTGTAGTGTGATGTCACAACTAGGATATTGTCTTTAAAAAAAAAAAATTATTGAAGTAAGTTGATTTACAATGTTGTGTTAGTTTCAGATGCAGAGCAAAAGTGCTTCAGTTATACATAAACATATACAGGAGAACACTGTCATTGATACCATCTATGATTGTATTCATATTTCTCCAGTTTTCCCCTGGACTCATTTGTGTGTATGTGTGTGTATATGGTTCTGTGCAATTTTATCACAAGTGTAGTTTGCTGTCATTTTCATAATACACGACAGAGTCAGCGCGGTAAGCATCACTCTTGTTGACCCTTTATAACCACACCCTTCCCTTCTTAATACCCTTTCTCAGTCCTCAAAATATCCACGCCCAGCAACCAAGTCTCAGAGAGGTATGTCATCTGTGATGTGTCAGCAATCAGTAAGGAGTGACGTGTCGATTCAGAAGTTTGTCTGAAAACATTCATCACATTTATTTTCTAAATTTCTCAATTGTTCATTCATTCAGGAAATATTTATTAAGTGTCTACTAGGTTCTAAGCACTGGCATTTCAGCTATAAAAACATGACCAAGTCCTCACTTCTCATGAAGTTTTCATTCAAGTGTGAGTCAGACCATGGATGCGAAAATGTGACGTGTAATATACCTTCAGCTGAGGACAACTGCTGTGAAGAACAATCGGGGAAGGGGCAGGGGGCGAGAGGTGGGGTCTACTGTTTGGGATTGGGTGACCAAGGAAGCCACTTTAAGGAAGGGAAACTCAAGAGTAGTCCTGACCAACGAGGAGTAGGGGGCACTGGATTTTTAGGCGAAGAGAGGAGGAAGATCACAGATTACCTCATCATGAATGAGTGAGGCATGCTTTGGATGTCAAGACACCCAGTGTGTCTGGGGCAGAGCAGGGCAGGGAGAGAAGGGGGATATGAGGTCAGAGATGGGGTTGGAGCTGGATTACCAGGGCCGTCCTTGCAGGCCGTGGGAAAGACTTTGAATCTTATTCTAAGTGGGAGTAGAAGCCACAGGGAGGTTTTGAGCTGGAGCAAAACATGATCTGAGTTTCAGTTTGTAAAAACTACCCTCTGGCTGCTGGGTGGAGGATGGGCTGTAGGAGAGCAAAGCCAAGAGCAAGGGGAGCAATTTGGTGGCCACAGCAGCAAAGCACAAGAGAGACAGAGGGGCCTGGCTCAGCGTGACGGTGCCAGGAACAGTGAGGAGAACGTGCTCAAGACGCATTGTGTCCGTGGACCCCACAGGCCTCGATGAAAGACTGGATACGGGGTAGGCGTGAGAGCAAGCCAGAGACGGGGATATTTCAGACGGTGCGGACACTGAGTCACTGCTGCTCTTTAGCCAGGACATCACAGTGTAGTGCCAGACAGCAGGAATCTTCTTCCAATGAAAGGGCCACTGTGCCCAAGGCACTTTGCTTGCTTCTTTCTCTCCACCTCTTCTCAACACGTCCTGTGGGTTCAAGCAGACAGGAACACACCCTTGGTCTCAGTCTACCCAGGAGAAAAAGACCATCGGCGCAAACATTTGGGAAACGAATTTGACTGGACCCAGTCCCTCTCCCTGAGAGCTCACAGTCTGGTGGGGAGATAGGCGACTGCAGAAACAATGATGGCGTGAAATAGTGGTGTGGAGAGACCGCTGGGAGGCGGAGGAGCATCCAGGGAGAGGGGTGTGGATTTCACTGAGTTGTTAGATGGAGGCTGGGTGGTGCCTCAAGGATGGTGTCAGGGGATGAGGGGGTGTTCAGGCTTGCAGACATGTTCTCCAATTACAGAAGAAGGCTATAGATTCCCGAGATGGGGAAGAGCCACAGCAAAAAGCTTAAGTCTCTGTGCAGCTTGGAGGGTTTGGGAGGCAGCTACACCATATGACTAGGTGGAAATACAAGGCTCACGTGGAGGAGTGGAGGGAGGGAGGCTGAAGAGGCCAGCTCAAGAGCCCCTGACATCTGGCTAAGCTACTGGGTCAAAATCCTGGTGGTAACTGAGGTTGGAACCTTAAGGATCTTAAGGAAGGTCATTGATTGGTTATATTTGACTTTTGAAAGTTTCCTTTTGCCAAGGAAGGTGCTTCAGGTATGAAAGTCTACATCTTTCCTTGGGTGAACAAAAAGGAGCCACCCTTGGCCTCAGCTCAGCAACCTTCCTGGGAAACTTCCATCTTCCCTGACTCATCTCCGCAGAAGATCATCTCAGCTGTCCAGGAAGGGCCCCTGGTTGCTTCCCTGAAGCCATGTCCACACCTACCTCTCAGTGCGGTAAGTAAAGGTGCTTAGCTGCCTCTCTCTCAGGAAGTGGGGTCTGCTGCAGAAGGGGCCTAAAAAGGGACAGGGGGGAATAGGAGCTTTTAAGGTGTAGCCTCTCAGTCTAGAATTTTAGCCCCCTCTTTGGAAGAAGCTTCCTTGGTGGCTCAGACAGTAAAGAGTCTGCCTGCAACGCAGGAGATCTGAGTTTGATCCCTGGATTGGGAAGATCCCCTGGAGAAGGGAAAGGCTATCCACTCCAGTATTCTTGCCTGGAGAATTCCATGGACAGAGGAGCCTGGTGGGTTACAGTCTATGGGGTCTCACAGAGTCGGACACGACTAAGCAACTAACACTTCAGAAGCTACTGGGCTTTACTTTCTGTGTGTTCTCCTATTCACCCTCTCGGTTTCTCTATCTGGAAAAATGGGAGAACAAGATGTAACTTCTTGGGGGTCTGGAGGATTTGGAGGAGCAGGTGAAGGTTGTCTCCCGTGGACTTCTGTCTGCACAGGACTCCAGCACAGTAGCACAGGAGGGAAAGAGTGCAAACGCATGTGTATCATAGATAAACGCAGTCCTTGTTCTTCTTCCTCTTTCCTCAGGGCTATAGATTTGCTCATGGTCCAGGCTGGCAGAGGTCTTAACCAAGGAAATGATGTCGGCTGAGAGGTTTTCTCTTCTGTAAAACAGAATGGTTCAGGACACCTCTCCCAGGGTGATTTGAGAATAGTGCTCAACCCATGTTTGATACTCAAAATGAAAAAAGGAGTATCAGAGGCTTTTCAGATACATTGTTGTTGTTGTGCAGTTGCTAAATTGTCTTCCACACTTTGTGACCCCATGGACTGTAGCCCACCAGGTTCCTCTGTCCATGGGGTGTCCTAGGTGAGAATACTGGAATGGATTGCCACTTCCTTCTCCAGGGAATCTTCCTGGGATTGAACCCACATCTCCTGCATTGGTAGGCAGATTCTTTATCAACGAGCCACCAGGCCACCAGGGAAACCTTTTCAGATACATGCTAAGTCACTTCAGTCGTGTCTGACTCTGTGCGACCCCATAGACTGCAGCCCACCAGCCTCCCCCGTCCCTGGGATTCTCCAGGCAAGAACACTGGAGTGGGCTGCCATTTCCTTCTCCAATATATGAAAGCGAAAAGTCAAAGTGAAGTCGCTCAGTCGTATCCGACTCTTGGCGACCCCATGGACTGCAGCCTACCAGGCTCCTCCGTCCATGGGATTTTCCAGGCAAGAGTACTGGAGTGGGGTGCCATTGCCTTCTCCATAGAGCTCATCAAATTCCCCAGAGGCTGCAACAGCCTAGAACACAGGATTCAGAGCTACCCTGTGTGGTTTCGAATTGTGTGTCCACTAGTTACTAGTGATGAGACCCGAGGTGAGTCCCTCTGGAGCTGTGGTTTTCTCACCTGGTAGGAGGGGATGGGCCCTCACCTTATCAGGTTGCTCTTCCACTTGTGAAGGTAAAATAAGATCGTGTATATAAGGTGACAGGCATGCAGTGAGGGCTCCGGTGTCCCGGAGGTAAGTCTCCTTTCTTTTGCTTCCATTTCTTCTGTTCCCTTACCGGCCACAACTCCATCCTGGTGAAGAGATGACCTCCTCAGCCAAGTCAGGGACCCAAGGCTCCAACTCCATGTGACACAGGCCTAAGGTCTTGGCTTTTCAGTTTGCAAGGAGAGTCAAAGGTTTGCAGCTGCTGTTGGGCCATAGACCTGTGATGGTGGCACCTTGGTGGGGGCAACTACCTTTGGGCACCATGAGGTCATACTTTGGGGGACCTTCTTTTAATGTCTAAAGGTCATTTCTGACTTAAAAAAAAAATCCTCCAGTATAATCACAAAGAAATTAGATATGTTCTCAGATACATACAATCCTTTTTGATCCCCATCTCTTTTATATATTATTTTTTCATAGACACGAATAATGGAAATTCACCTTCCCCAGAAATGATAAGACTCCTGTGGAGACAATAGTCTTTAGAGTCAGGTGCAGACAAGACCCCAGAAAGTCAAGTTCTGTGTTCTGGCTGCAGGGACACTCAGAAGTCCTTGTGGAGCCAGAAATGTGGCTGAGTTCAGGGAGAAGCCGAGTTGTAAGACATTCATGCACCCAATCTTTCATTCATGCATTCAGGTAACTAATGTTCACTGAACACTTGCTGTGTGCTGAGCCCCCAGGGCAGAGCTTGTGTCTGGAGGGTGATTATGATGCAGGAACCACTCTGGAAGGAGTATGATAAACGCAGTAAACAAGGCATGCTCTGAGCCAGCAGGCCTAGAGGATGATCCTAGTGACTCCACGCAGAACCGATCCTGGAGATCTGACGGGGGCCAAGAACTCAGGAGTGGCTCAGCAGGATGGGCTGGGGGTCCTCAGGAAGTCTTTGGGTTGCCAGCTAAGGAAGGTGTTCCCTGCTGAGAGAACAGTGGGCACAAAGTCTTGCCAAGACACAGCGCCTTCAGGAAGCCTTTGGAAGATCTCAGGCAAAGGAGTTCAAGGGGGTTATGAGATGAATTGGGAGACTGGGACTGACATATACATTTTTGACGTTCTTGTTGTTCAGTTGTTCAGTCTTGTCTGACTCTTTGTGACTCCATGGACTGCAGCACACCAGGCTTCCCTGTCCTTCATATCTCCCAGAGTTTGCTCACACTCATGACCATTGAGTTGGTGATGCCATCCAACCATCTCATTCTCTGTTGTCCCTTTCTCCTCCTGCCTTCAATCTTTCCCAGCATCAGGGTCTTTTCCAATGAGTCGACTCTTCACATCAGCTGGTCAAAGTATTGGAGCTTCAGCTCCAGCATCTGTCCTTCCAATGAATATGCAGGACTGATTTCCTTTAGAGTTGACTAGTTTGATCTCCTCCAGCACCACAGTTCAGAAGCATCAATTTTACGCTCTGCCGTCTTTATGGTCCACCTCTCACATGTGTACATGACTACTGCAAAAATCAACACTATTGATGCTACATACAAAATAGAGGAATTTCCCAGGTGTTGCTAGTGGTAAAGAACTCATTTGCCAATGCAGGAGATGTGAGAGATGAGGGTTCAATCCCTGGGTTGAGAAGATCCCTTGGAGAAGGGCATGGCAACTTGTTCCAGTACTCTTGCCTGGAGAATCCCATGGATAGAGGAGCTTGGTGGGCTCTAGTCCATAGGGTTGCAAAGAGTTGAACATGACTGAAGCAACTTAACATGCAGGGGTGCATAACATAGATAACTAATGAATAAACTAACTGTGTAGCACAGAGAACTCTACTCAGTACTCTGTGAAGACTGAAATGGTAAGGAACTTCCCTGGTGGCTCAGACGGTAAAGTGTTTGCCTATGATGCGGGAGAACCCGGTTCAATCCCTGGGTGGGGAAGATATCTTGGAGAAGGAAATGACAACCCACTCCATATTCTTGCCTGGAAAATCCCATGGACGGAGGAGCCTGGTAGGTTACAGTCCACGGGGTCGCAAAGAGTCGGACACAACTGAGCGACTTCACTGCACTTCAAATGGTAAGGAAATCCCCCAAAGTAGGGGATATATGTTATGCATAGCTGATTCACTTTGCTGTATAGCAGAAATTAACACAGCATTGTAAAGCGACTATATTCCAATAAAATTTTTAAAAAATAAGCAGGAGTTCTAGTCCTAAGACCAGTGAGAGAAGGCAGCCAGTCTGTAGCCCAGAGAAATGACTGGAAGGAGAGAAAATGAGTCAAGGAAGTCTGCGATTGAGGTCAGGGGATCAGAAGTTGAGCCCTCACAAGGGTAATTGTTACTAGAAAACTGGGTTTGCCTCTGGGCAAGAAAGTGAAAGTGAAAGTCACTTAGTCCTGTTCCACTCTTTGCTACCCCATGGAATTCTCTAAGTCAGAATACTGGAGTAGGTAGCCTTTCTCTTCTCCAGGGGATCTTCCCAACCCAGGGATCGAACCCAGGTCTCCCGTGGGCAGATTCTTTACCAGCTGAGCCACAAGGGAAGCCCAAGAATTCTGGAGTGGGTAGCCTATCCCTTCTCCAGCAGATCTTCCTGACCCAAGAATCAACCAGGATCTCCTGCATTCTAGGCGGATTCTTTATCAACTGAGCTATCAGGGAAGCTTCTGGGCAGATTTGGAGTTAAAAGACACAACCAACTATGTCAAGAGCAGAAGACTGAAGTATTTATCACTTTCAGCAAGTCAGGAAAACTCCAGGGATCTTTCCCAAAGCTATATCTCCCTGAGAAATTGAGGAAGTTTTAATCTAAGGGTACATGCATATTCATGAAGGAGTTTGGGTCATGATTAAAGGGCTTCTGGTGGCTCAGGAGGTAAAGAGTCTGACTGCAATGCAGGAGAACCAGATTTGATCCTTGGGTCAGGAAGATCCCCTGGAGAAGGGCATGGCAACCCACTCCAGTATTCTTGGCTAGAGAATCCCATGGACAGAGGAGCCTGGCATTGCTGCAGTCCATGGGGTTGCAAAGAGTCAGATAGCAGACTAACACACTTAAAAGTCTTGCCCCCATGGACTGTAGCCTGCCAGGCTCCTCTGTCCATGGGATTCTCCAGACCAGAATACTGGAGTGGGTTGCCATTTCCTTCTCCAACTTAAAGTCTACAGGGTTAGAAAATTTCAGTGTCCTCATCCTTTAGGTTCAGTAGATCTGACTGTTGAGCACCTGGAGGATTTACATTTTGTAAACTGGCTCAACAAAGTGCTTCAAGCTATTCTTTATTATTGAAACTGAGAGTTTTTATTACTGATTTGCTATCTTTGTTATTGTTACCTCTCTTGCCTGATAACAGTTCATTGTTTTGTTCCCTTAAGATCATTATTACTAAAACCTGTTCAAGGACAAGTCTTGTGGCCAGGCTTAGATCACAAGATGACTTAGGCCAAAAATGGTCAAGAAAGCCAGGCTTGGTTCTTCTCCAAGGATCTCCTACCTTATCGACTTACATAATAACTGTAATTGTTTCTGCATAATTTGCTTTTTGCAGCCAAGAGCTTAATTTTGAATAACTTATTGAATTTTCACACCAACTTTATAATACAAGGATTACCTACTAAAGGTCACACAGCTAGTATATGGAAGATCTGAGTCTCAGCTATCAGTGAACTTGATACTAAAACCCTGTTTGAAAGTCTGGGGGTTCCCTGGTGGTTCAGACAATAAAGAATCTTCCTGCAATGCAGGAGATGTGGGTTCGATCCCTGGGTTGGAAAGATGCCCTGGAGGAGGGCACGACAACCCATTCCAGTATGCTTGCCTGGAGAATCCCATGGACAAAGGAGCCTGGTGGGCTATAGTCCATGGGGTCACAAAGATTTGGACACGGCTGCGGCCGGTGCACTAAGCACGGCCGAGAGGAGCTACCCCATGTCCGAGGTCAGGGGCGACGGCCAAGAGGAGCTACCCCTCATCCGAGGCCAGGGGTGGTGGCTGGGAGGAGCAACCCCACATCCAAGGAGCGGTGGCTGAGCGGGCGCAGGAGGGCCTAGAGGAGCCATCCCACGTTGAAGGTCAGGAAGGGCTTTGGTGAGGAGATACCCCTCATCCAAGGTAAGGAGCAGTGGCTGTGCTTTGCTGGAGCAGCCGTGAAGAGATACCCCATGCCCAAAGTAAGAGAAACCCAAGTAAGATGGCAGGTGTTGCAAGAGGGCATCAGAGGGCAGACACACTGAAACCATACTCACAGAAAACTAATCAATCTAATCACACTAGGACCACAGCCTTGTCTAACTCAATGAAACTAAGCCATGCTCGCGGGGCAACCCAAGATGGGTGGGTCATGGTGAAGAGGTTGGACAGAATGTAGTCCACTGGAGAAGGGAATGGCAAACCACTTCAGTATTTTTGCCTTGAGAACCCCATGAACAGTATGAAAAGGCAAAATGATAGGATGCTGAAAGAGGAACTCCCCAGGTCAGTAGGTGCCCAATATGCTACTGGAGATAGTGGAGAAATAACTCTAGAAAGAATGAAGGGATGGAGCCAAAGCAAAAACAATACCCAGCTGTGGATGTGACTGGTGATAGAAGCGAGGTCTGACGCTGTAAAGAGCAATATTGCATAGGAACCTGGAATGTCAGGTCCATGAATCAAGGAAAATTGGAAGTGGTCAAACAAGAGATGGCAAGAGTGAACATCAACATTCTAGGAATCAGTGAACTAAATGGACTGGAATGGGTGAATTTAACTCAGATGACCATTATATCTACTACTGCGGGCAGGAATCCCTCAGAAGAAGTGGAGTAGCCATCATGGTCAACAACAGTCCGAAATGCAGTACTTGGATGCAATCTCAAAAATGACACAATGATCTCTGTTCGTTTCCAAGGCAAACCATTCAATATCACAGTAATCCAAGTCTATGCCCCAACCAGTAACGCTGAAGAAGCTGAAGGTGAATGGTTCTATGAAGACCTACAAGATCTTTTAGAACTAACACCCCCAAAAGATGTCCTTTTCATTATAGGGGACTGGAATGCAAAAGTAGGAAGTCAAGAAACACCTGGAGTAACAGGCAAATTTGGCCTTGGAATGTGGACTGAAGCAGGGCAAAGACTAATAGAGTTTTTCCAAGAAAATGCACTGGTCATAGCAAACATCCTCTTCCAACAACACAAAGGAAGACTCTACACATGGACATCACCAGATGGTCAACACCGAAATCAGATTGATCATATTCTTTGCAGACAAAGATGGAGAAGCTCTATACAGTCAACAAAAACAAGACCAAGAGCTGACTGTGGCTCAGATCATGAACTCCTTATTACCAAATTCAGACTCAAATTGAAGAAAGTAGGGAAAACCACTAGACCATTCAGGTATGACCTAAATCAAATCCCTTATGATTATACAGTGGAAGTGAGAAATAGATTTAAGGGCCTAGATCTGATAGATAGAGTGCCTGATGAACTATGGAATAAGGTTCGTGACATTGTACAGGAGACAGGGATCAAGACCATCCCCATGGAAAAGAAATGCAAAAAAGCAAAATGGCTGTCTGGGGAGGCCTTGCAAATAGCTGTGAAAAGAAGAGAGGCAAAAAGCAAAGGAGAAAAGGAAAGATATAAGCATCTGAATGCAGAGTTCCAAAGAATAGCAAGAAGAGATAAGAAAGCCTTCTTCAGCGATCAACACAAAGAAATAGAGGAAAAGAAAAGAATGGGAAAGATTAGAGATCTCTTCAAGAAAATTAGAGATACCAAGGGAACATTTCATGCCAAGATGGGCTCGATAAAGGACAGAAATGGTATGGACCTGACAGAAGCAGAAGATATTAAGAAGAGGTGGCAAGAATACACAGAAGAACTGGACAAAAAAGATCTTCACGACCCAGATAAGCACGATAGTGTGATCACTCATCTAGAGCCAGACATCCTGGAAATGTGAAGTCAAGCGGGCCTTAGGAAGCATCACTATGAACAAAGCTAGTGGAGGTGATGGCATTCCAGTTGAGCTCTTTCAAATCCTGAAAGATGATGCTGTGAAAGTGCTGCACTCACTATGCGAGCAAATTTGGAAATCTCAGCAGTGGCCACAGGACTGGAAAAGGTCAATTTTCATCCCAATCCCAAAGAAAGGCAATGCCAGAGAATGCTCAAACTACTGCACAATTGCACTCATCTCACACGCTAGCAAAGTAATGCTCAAAATTCTCCAAGCCAGGCTTCAAGAGTATGTGAACCGTGAACTTGCTGATGTTCAAGCTGGATTTAGAAAAAGCAGAGGAACCAGAGATCAAATGGCTAACATCCGCTGGATCATGGAAAAAGCAAGAGAGTTCCAGAAAAGCATCTATTTCTGCTTTATTGACTATGCCAAAGCCTTTGACTGTGTGGATCACAAGAAACTGTGGAAAATTCTTCAAGAGATGGGAGTACCAGACCACCTGACCTGCCTCTTGAGAAACCTATATGCAGATCAGGAAGCAGCAGTTAGAAATGGACATGGAACAATAAACTGGTTCCAAATAGGAAAAGGAGTCCGTCAAGGCTGTATATTGTCTGCTTATTTAACTTATATGCAGAGTACATCATGAGAAATGCTGGACTGGAAGAAACACAAACTGGAATCAAGATTGCCGGGAGAAATATCAATAACCTCAGATATGCAGATGACACCACCTTTATGGCAGAAAGTGAAGAGGAACTCAAAAGCCTCTTGATGAAAGTGAAAGAGAAGAGTGAAAAAATTGGC
This sequence comes from Redunca redunca, assembly GCA_006410935.1. Taxonomy (NCBI): domain Eukaryota; kingdom Metazoa; phylum Chordata; class Mammalia; order Artiodactyla; family Bovidae; genus Redunca; species Redunca redunca. The sequence goes on along the minus strand of SJYQ01009076.1, from coordinate 386,991 downwards.
TTAAACCTCAACATTCAGAAAACGAAGATCATGGCATCCGGTCCCATCACTTCATGGGAAATAGATGGGGAAACAGTGTCAGACTTTATCTTTTTGGGCTCCAAAATGACTGCAGGTGGTGATTGCAGCCATAAAATTAAAAGACACTTACTCCTTGGTAGAAAAGTTATGACCAACCTAGATAGCATATTCAAAAGCAGAGACATTACTTTGCCGACTAAGGTCCATCTAGTCAAGGCTATGGTTTTTCCAGTAGTCATGTGGATGTGAGAGTTGGACTGTGAAGAAGGCTGAGCACCAAAGAATTGATGCTTTTGAACTGTGGTGTTGGAGAAGAATCTTGAGAGTCCCTTGGACTGCAAGGAGATCCAACCCGTCCATTGTAAAGGAGATCAACCCTGGGATTTCTTTGGAAGGAATGATGCTAAAGCTGAAACTCCAGTACTTTGGACACCTCATGCGAAGAGTTGACTCATTGGAAAAGACTTTGATGCTGGGAGGGATTGGGGGCAGGAGAAGAAGGGGACGACAGAGGATGAGATGGCTGGATGGCATCACTGACTGGATGGACGTAAATCTGAGTGAACTCCGGGAGTTGGTGATGGACAGGGAGGCCTGGCGTGCTGTGATTCATGGGGTCGCAAAGAGTTGGACATGACTGAGTGACTGAACTGAACTGAGCAACTAACACTTTCGTAAAGACTAAGCCCTCAGAGAATCTGCATAGACAGGAGGATTAGAGACAGGCAGAAAGGGTCATCCACGCCCCCTGGCCCTGGAGTTGCCCCCTCCCCTGCCCACCAAGGTCGACCCAGGCCAGTCATTGAGTTCCTGCAGCCCTGTGTCTCCCAGGCTTCCTGCGAAGAGTCAGTATTGCTCCACAGCAGTTTATCTGCTTCCAGAAGGCTCTGCTCCCTGATCATACTCCACCTACTCCATAACCATGCTGTCTCCTCCTGCTGCAAGCTCACCCTCTCATCCCTGCCTGCATGGATGCCCTGCCTTGCCTAAGCTCTGTGTTCCTTTCCCCCTCACCCCACCCCTCCCCATCAGTCTCTCCTACCATTTCTCAAGCTGCTGAATTTCACACACTTCGAAAACCATGTTTCTCCTTTGCTGAAGGTTATCATGCTCCATAAAATCTGAAAAGGAGTCATTGGAACTGAATGCTGTGTTGGCTGTTAATGACAAAGATCAGCCCCTGTGGTGCGCCTGCCTTTGGAAGCGCTACACTTCCCAGAGTGGGGAAGGATACAGGTGAGCTGCGGCCAGATTCAAGCAGCCTGCAGGCGGAAGCAGTCCAGAGGGGGGCCCCTGAACCCGGATCGTGCCAGGCCCCAGACCCGAGGAGGGGTTGTGGCCTCGCCTGCTGCCGTGACTTGGGAACACCACCAGCATTCACCAGGGCAACTCTTAGACTGTGCATATACTGGGTACCATCTTTCGTGCATCGCAGATTTCAGCTCCTTCCAAACACTGTGAGGATGGTCCTATACTAGCCCCATTTCACAGACGGGGAAACTGAGGCACATAAAAGTGAAATAACTTGTCCCACTTCACACAGGTAAAAAGCAGAACAAGAATTGAAACCCAAAACCTTTCCAGGCCCGTGGCTTCATGACTGGTGCTCAAACCCCCCTCTCCTGCTCAGTGTAGCTGGGATCCCCAAGCCCGTTGGTGTCACTGGTTCCTTCTCTTGATGGAAATGATGGTGAGTTCCAACTGGACTCTGCATCGATGCATAGTCCAATCGAAACTCAACATTATTGAGTTGAATGGCATCATGGACTCAATGGACATGAGTTTGAGCAAATTCTGGGAGATGGTAAAGGACAGGGAAACCGAGGATGCTGCCATCCATGGGGTCACAAAGAGTTGGATAGGACTTACGAACTGAACAACAACAGCTCTCCGTTCCAATGAACTTTGGGACCTTCGAGTTAACTTTGTCTCCAGAAGCCTTGGTTTTTCCACCTGTACCACAGGAATATCTCTATTGGTCCTGCAGGGGTGTTGTGAGAATTAAATAAAGTTATGCTGTTTTGACTTTTTTAACGTAACATGGACTTGTATGGATGCCTGATGAGTGCCAGGTCCTATCTTAGCCCTTTACAGACACCAAGACCACTCACCCCTATCTTCTCACAGCACTCAGTGGCTCCCCAGGCACTAAATCAGCCCTTTTGCCATATTGGGTGGTGGGAGTATGTCTTTCTAGCTCCCTTGATGGCCTTTGCGAGATTTGAGATGCACAGAGATTTGTTTTTCGGCCTCTAGCATGATCTGAGTTAATACTTGCATGGCAGGATCATTTAAAGTGTTAATTTGTTTTTATCTCCTTGGATTTTCTTCCTTTCCTCTCTCTTTCACTTTCCCCCATTCAAGTCAGTAGAAAGTCATGCTTCTTTATCTCAGGTTTACAGCTGAAGGTGTGTGGCTAACCTCAGTGTTGAAATCAGATTCTTTCGGGTTCAGGTAGGTGAGACAAAAGCAAAACGTAGAGGACATGGGCTGCGTGGAAATATGATTAGTGGTGGAGGAGTCATACAGAGTGGAGAGGACTTAGTCTCTCAGGAGGGATCAGCTACCGCCCTGGCCCCAGAGATGCCAGGTCTTCTCAGTTTTCTAGAGAATCGAGATGATTCTCAATTGATTCGATTTAGATTTTAAGACAGGTGCCAGTGTACACTCTGCTGGATAAAACCCATCCTGACAGTTGAAAGCAGACCTCTAATGTAGCAATGGGGTCCAGGCTTTGGGGAGAAGATTCTCCCCGATGAAAGAAACATTCACCCAGGCTGTGGGTGAGAGGGATGTGGCTGTGGACTCCTTGAGCAGAATCCCTGAAGTACCAAAAGAGTAGAGCAAGAACTCAAAGGGAATAGTTTTGTGGTTCACCCAGGAGGCTGGTGGTGGGGCTTCCCTTATAACTCAATTGGTAAAGAGTCTGCCTGCAATGCAGGAGACCTGGGTTTGATTCCTGGGTTGGGAAGATCCCCTGGAGAAGGAAATGGCAGCCCACTCCAGTATTCTTGCCTGGAGAGTCCCATGGATAGAGGAGCCTGGCAGGCTACAGTCTGTGGAGATCACACGAATCAGTGACTAAACCACCACAGGTGGCTGGTGGTACATGTGAGGCTCCCCCAGTCGGACAGCCTGATGTCACATGGCAAGGGGTTGACATGGCAACGTGGGATCATGGCAGCTGGACAATGAAGGTTGGTTTCAGGAGGGAGTGCTTTGGACAAGCCATTTATAATCACACAAGGACCTCCATAATGCTTGGATACCAAGTGATGGCCTAGAGTCACTGATGCAGTTTCAGGAAATGGAGTGATGGGGTTGAATTTCTTTCATCGTGATAGGAGGGCGCTCAGGATCAAAACTAACTTGATTTGTGTATAGTATCGTGCTCTTTCTCTCCCATCTGAGTTTGTGGACGGAGATTCATATACTTCCGTTTAGGGGAGAGCTAGAGTGTCCTTCTTACTTCCCCTGGGGGTGGTGGGGGACTTCTGCATGGTCTCCAATGGAGCCATCTCCCCCGTGACCTTCCAGTGGGAGGATTTATCTCTTCTCATTGAGTGCTGGAGGTCTGAGACTCCCAGGGTCCTTGAGCCATTCACTCAAGATTGCCCTCTGTGCCCTCCAGCCAGTGCCCCTCCCTGCCTCCTTCTTGGTTCTTCTCTCCAGTTCTTTTCCAAGATACTTTTTCAGAGTCTTCTGTCAAACGAAGTTACTCTTGAGGTTATTCTGAAAATGTCTCAGAATGGAGGATCCATGATGGTGGACTCCACCTTATGCAGAATTGGTAAGTCATATCTTTTGTTCTCTTTCCTCAATTCAGCTAATATTTGCAGAATGCCAAGCAGGGCTCGGCACCATCCTGAGGGCTGAGGATGCTGGCATGGGTAGGCATGGTGTCAGCCCTTACAGGGTTCACAGTCTAGTAAGGAGGTAGAAGTGTAGACAGATAGCTGTACTACACCGCAGTGATGGGAGGCGGGGGTGTGAGTGATGGTGGGAAGGGCAGGGGAGGAGGGTGTGTGATTGTCTCAAGTAATCCAACTTGTACTCCGTGAGGCCAGGGTGTGAACCCAGGTTCCCAATCCAAAATCCAGTGTCCTTTCTATTCCCAGGGAGGCACAGTGTTTGTGGAACGTGGAGTTCCCATTTCCTGGTTCTAACAAGTGATGTCGAGGCTGGTGTTTTCCTCATTCTTCCCTTCTACAAACCTGCCTATTCCCGCTTCTGTCACACGAGTAGTATCTTTTGGGGCGCGGCCATGCTTTTGGTCTCCAGAAGAGCACTGCACCCCCTTTGCCTTCCACGCTGTGGTTGAGCACACTCTGGACCCCAACGCCCACCAGTGTTTTCCCACTGGAAAGCTAGCATTCCACCAGTGCTGGGGATGTACCATGACAGTGCCCTGATGGGGCTTCGGTTGATTCTTCAGGTTGAATGGCTCTGGAAGCCCCCATAAAGCTGAGTGTCATGGACAGATGGCAACTTCTGACTCACAGCATCTGTTGGCATCAGTGTCAGGGAGACCACAGCCAATCGATTCTCAGAGCCTCTCGGTTGGACAATGCCCGGCCACTGCTGGAAACCAGACCAGAGTTTGTTGGCAGTGCCAGGCATTTTTCAAGGAAACACAAACAATTTCAGCTTAATCCATGGGCAGGAGTTTCATCCTGAGCTCCCGGATTTCCCTGAAGAACTGTGTGCCGTTGCCAAATGATAATTAAAAAAAATAAAAACCACACGCACACATACAAACAGTTTAAGGTTTCCTTTGAGAACTGGATGTATGGTGGGAATTGGAGTGCTCCCATGAGAGCATGAAAGAGAAGAGGGACAGTGTGATTCAGAAGCAAGAACCCAGGATTTGGAGTCAGCAAACCCGGGTTGATTTACCGTCTTTGACTCTTAAAAGCTGTGTGGCTTTGGACAAGTTGCTTGCCCTCTCTGAGCCTCAAGAGCCTGAGTTGCAAAATGGAGATACTACTGCCTATCTTCTAAGACTATGTGCAAAGGATTTAGCACAGTTCCTGGAATATCATGGGATTATTTTTTATTTTTTATCATGGGATTCTGGTCTGTGTTCCTTTCTCTTCCTGTTCTGCTTTGAAGCCCTGCTTGCTGAAAGATTGAGATCTAAAAACAAGACTAAGAGGCTCCTTTCTATGGGATTTTTAAATGCAAGTCTCCCCATGGCCCATTTATAGGGTAATTGACACTATGTTACCACATCCATATTCTTCTCACTCTGTCATGGTACAAGTTGACCTCTGTCTCCTTGGATCTCTGGCAAAAGTGGTGCTAGTTCACCCTGGGGAGCCTCAGATCTCAGCACTGACTCATACCTTTATGATGGACACAAACAGATTAAATGCTTAGACAGTTGCTTCTCTGCTGGGGTCTTTCTGCTATTTACACAGTATTTTTCAAGGAAGTTATCCAGGCCAGTCCTGCCTTCTCCCAGCAATTCTCTTGCTGGTAATTCAGAATTATCATCTTCGGTTCACCTTTCCTTGTTGATGGGATGGATTGACTCATTCATTCCTTCGCTCTCTCACCCATTCCCATATTCGTGCTCTAGATGACAGCCATATGCTAGCACTGGAAGTTTGGTGATGTTCAATCCTGCCTTCTAGGAGCCAGATCTAGAGGAGAAGGCAGGGTGGCCGATAAGCCCACCTGAGTGTTCTGAGTGCCAAAGCAAAGAAGGGGCATCACTGGCTGAGGGCGAGGGGAGGGGTCCTGTGACAGGGGATGTCTAAGCTGAGCCAAAGTTGGCAAGTAGGAATCAAGTTGACATGCGTTGCTTTCCTTTTTGTCCCCAGGAAGGACTGCCACCCCCTATGCAGGACATTCGACTCTTCCGTTATCTGGCTCCTGTTTTCACGTGGCTTGTGACAAGTGCCACGGTCCTAGCACCTGAAGACTCACTCTCTGCTGAGGTCGCGAGGCCCTCTCAGCCCCCGGTCCAGCTACTTCCCTTGCATGGAGTGCTCTTCTGCATGACTGTCAATATCCTGCTCACCTCCCAGCCTACGCTCAGTCTGCCCACCACGAAGCCTTCTCAGATTCCTAAGGCAGAACGCAGCGCTCCTCCCTCTGCTTTATGTTATGTGGACCCTCCTATTGAGCATGGGGGTGTCTGTGCCTTGTATCATCATTCTGGCTATGCTTATCTTTTAAACTAGACTACGAATCTTATTGGGGGCTTCCCAGGTGGTGCTAGTGGTAAAGAATCCACCTGCCAATGCAGGTTAGACATAAGACATGCTGGTTTGATCCCTGGGTCGGGAAGATCCCTTGGAGAAGGGAATGGCAATCCACTCAAGTATTCTTGCCTGGAGAATTTCATGGACAGAGGAGCCTGGTGAGCTATAGTCCATAGGTCGAAAAGATTCAGACAGGATTGAGCGACTAACACACGCCCACATGCACAGTTAAATTATTTGTCATGTTTATCACATTTAATTCCCATATTGTCTTTAAATGTAGTTATAGTTATTATCATGCCCATTTTACAGGTGGGGCAACTGAGGCTGAGAGGTTAGTTAAGTCACTTGTTCAAAGCCCCATGTTATTGTCATTCAGTCTATCAGTCGTGTCTGACTTTTTGCAACCCCATGGAATGCAGTATGTCAGTCTTCCCTGACCTTTACTATCTCTCAAATTTGCTCAGACTCTTGTCCATCGAGTCAGTGATGACATCCAACCATCTCGTCCTCTGTCACTCCTTCTCCTGCCTTCAATCTTTCCCAGCATCAGGGTCTTTCCAATGAGTTGGCCCTTTGTATCAGGTGGCCAAAGTATTGGAGCTTCAGCTTTAGCATCAGTCCTTCAAAGCTGCATAACAAGTAAGTTTTGAGCTGAGGTTTGAATGGATGCAATCTGGCTCCTGAGTCAGAGCTCTTGATGGCAGCAGTGGATTGTCAAGGGTTAACTCCTGCCTTGTGCCAGAAGAACTGGCAGAGTTTCTATCCATCCCATCACAGCCTTGGCAAAGTTTCCCATACCCTTTTGTTGATGGAGCTCTCCTAAAAGACAGTCATTTTCAACAGAGTTGTGCATGGAAAGGTTCAGTTTATTTGGGTAGAGTCAAGGAATTTCCAACCCTTATTGACAATTGAATTGTGGCTTGCAAGAGCCCCACCTCCACTCAGGAAAAAACTTGTGAACGAATGGTCTTCCTCTTCTTTGCCAGTATTTTGCAATGTCGGTAGGGCCAGGCGTTAGCATAGAGATTCCATTTGTTGTGCATATTTCTGGATATGCACAATTCTGACATCTGTAACCTTGCAGCTGAGGTTTGTACCAGCATGGTAATCTCTTTCAGTGCTGCCAAATAGTTCTTTTGAAAAACATATTGGCTGCTAACCCATTTTCTGCTGTTGTGTTATGGACAAGTGTTTCCCAAAACTATTTCCTAATAGCACTGATGGGTTAGGAGAAGACAGAAAATAAATCAGAACAGGACTGTAGAATTTATTGGGGAGGAAAAACACAAAATAAACCCATTACCACCCCTAAAAAGCCTGAACTGTGGCTCTGGGTTCTTCATAATTTGAAACCAGAGTTTCTGAGCTGGTGCTCTTTCTCTGACAAAGGTGATTTTTGTTTTTCTTTAGATAAGGAGAATTCTCTTCACCTCGTTGGAAGTTTTGGCCAACAGTTGTGACTTCTAGGAGATGAACACATAATAGATGGTTTGGAAATATCTGATCATAGAAGAAGCAGATGTGAAGGTGGAGAGGACTTCTGGGTCCCAGGGGGAAGCTACATGGTGACTGGCTCTCTGCCTACATGTCTAGCTCAGCTCTGATGATGAAATTCACTTCTCATATGATCTTGAGTTAAATTAACTGCTCAGAGGCCACCAGAAGCTCAGCTCCTAAAATCCCAGTCACTGTGCCTGACACATCCCAACACCTAGGGATTGAGTTTGGGAGCTGGGTCAGCATTTTCAAGCTTCCACTGCTCTTCCACAAGATTCTGTTCCTGCTGTGTTTTGCTTTAGAATATACACTACAAATTTTAAAAGATAAATTTAGAATATGAAAGTGAAAGTTGCTCAGTCGTGCTTGACTCTTTGCGACCCCATGGACTGTAGCCTATCAAACCAGGCTCCTCTCTCCATGGAATTCTCCAGGAAAGAATACTGGAGTGGGTTGCCATTTCCTTTTCCTGGGGATCGTCCCAACCCAGGGATCAAACCTGGATCTCCTGCATTGGAGGCAGATTCTTTACCGTCTGAGCCACCAGGGAAGCCCATTTAGAATATACATACTTAAAATCCGTGTTTTTAGAATATGTCTATTTAGGGCATATATGATACATTAAAGTTTTACCTTACTTGTATAATGTGTACATATATATGTATTTATCCATGTATATATACATACACATGCATACACACATATATATGTATATGAACCATCTTCTCTTTATATATCTGTAAGTATATACACATACACACACACACATACACACTTAACTGCTTGGGAAGGAAGCATTCTATATGTAAAATTCTATATAAATGCACATAAATTAACTTTTAATTTTATGAATAAAGTGCTTCTTTAAATCATTATGTATAAAACGGTTCTTTAAATCATTTTAATTATATATATATATTTATATATATGCATGCATGCCCATTCAAATTCAATTCAAAAGAGAAGATAGTTCATATATGTATATGTGTTGTGTATGTATATATCCCTTCTTTTCAAGCAGTTTCTTGTACACACACACACATACACACACATATCCACCCCCCTTTACATAACTGGTTCCTTCTATCCCCAGCTCCTCAGCAATCATTGGACACCCCCACCCTGGCTGTGAGTTTCAGGAGGCCAGTATCTCCCAGGAGAGGCAGAAGAAATTCACAGCCCTTTGCAAAATCTCTCACTTGCTTTGCACTTGGGTGACATAAGAAGTGTTTTCTCTCTACCAGCTCCTTGCTTTCCGGACCCCTTGACCCCCACATAATCACCACCTTGTTTTCCTTTATAATTTTTCAACAGAGTTTTTAAAAATTATTCTTATTAAATGAAAATTTTAATGTGTAGTTCAAGGGAAATTCAGCCCGTATGTTTCAGATTCATTTACAGTTAAATCATCAGAAGTTGTTTTGCAATCACAGTCTGGCAGCCAGGAGACCATGGAGGCTTCTTTCAGCCCTTTGACTTGTAGTCAACATGAGCTGTGCTGTCTGGAGCAGAGTGCTCTGGACCGCCCAGCAGGCAAGCAACAGTCTGCACCGCAGTCAGTGGCAGTTGGTAGGTGTGAGTAGGGAACTGGGTCCCGGGACCAGCCCCACTTCTTTGCTCTAGTACCTGTCTTCCTAAGATTGACTGTCTTGTCATCCTGTGCTCAGATTCTCCATCTGTAAACCAGAGTGTCACCCACACTTATTCAGTTGTTTGTGCTTCATCCCTCTTATCCTTGAAATGGAGATAATAATATTGAATAGTAGCAACTTCCCAGTGACTGAGAAGAATGTGTGAGCCCCTAGGGAGAGTGCTCAGCATTTGGTTATTTGGTTATTATCATTTGCGTTATTGCCACTGGGTAGAAAGTTGCCAACACGGAGGACACCTTCTAGGTGCTGGGTGCCATGCCGACTGCTTCTAACTTAGTCCTTGTGATGCTCTCCCTGCCATCTGCCAGCTCTCTCACTCTTACCTGGCTGAGTCTGCCTCTTTCTGCACAATCTCTTTTCTCTGGACTTCCCCTCACAGGCTGCAAGTCACAGGGGGCTGCTCCAACCTCCCCTTTTCTTTCGCCACTCCTTCTGGGCAGAAGCATCTTTCTCTATGGATTTAGCAACTTCTAAGCCTCTTGGACATGAGTTTGAGTGAACTCTGGGAGTTGGTGATGGACAGGGATACCTGGCGTGCTGCGATTCATGGGGTCGCAAAGAGTCAGACACGACTGAGTGACTGAACTGAGCTGAACTGACTGAAGCTTGATTTCCATTCTTGACTTCTGCCCTGAGGTTTATGCTGCTATATCTATATTCACGAAGAGGGCATGGCAACCCACTCCAATAGTCTTGCCTGGAGAATCCCATGAACAGAAGAGCCTGGTGGGCTACAGTCCATAGGGTTGCGCAGAGCACAACAGCACCTGAGGCAGACCCTTTGACCTGCTCTTCCCTCTCCCAGCAGGATCAGAGCACAAGAGAAGTGTCCCTGAATCTCAGCCAGGTTGCAGGTAGCCTGAGGGAAAACATGAGGATTTATGGCTGGAGGCTGACTAGCTGAGGTGAGTGCTAGCTTTCTGCTCTCCATGTCACCCTGGACCAGTTACCCCACTCAGCCATCCAACACCTTCTCATACCAAGAGCAGAGACATGACTGAAGTGACTTAGCACGCATGCACATCCGTGTTCACTTGGATGTTGCCCAGAGACTTCTAACGCAGTAAATTCACGAAGTCCATTACCTCCCCCGCCCTCCCCACCTTCCCAGGCGCTCATGCTCAGGCCCTTGGGCTCTGGTCCCTGTCTTGGTTAAGGGCACCACCAGTCACCTAAGTCAGGACACTCATCTTGATGATGCCCCTTTCCAACCACCCAATCCAGTAAATGGCCAAGTCCTGTTGATTTGGCTCATTTCATGTTTCGGATCTGCCTCTTCCTCCCTCACCTCCTGCGCTGGTCCGGATCCTCGGCAGCTCTTCCTGTGGCAGCTGTAGCCGCTCTCTTGTCTCCTGGCTTCCAGCACTGCCCCGTGGGGTTTCCTGAGCAGGTTAGACACATGCCACCCCTCTGGCTGCAAAGTGAAGAATTACGGTCCAAATCCTGCATTTGTCATTCAATACCTACCCCTTCTATTTCTGTGCTATATCCCTTCCTCATCCTCTACCATCAAATATGGTTTCCTGGGTTTTCTACTCCATGACAACCTGGGATCTTTGGAGTGGGGCTTGGGACCACCTTTTGAATGATGACACTGGGGTAACATTCCAACCAGATTTGCTGTTTAGTAAATTCAGGGCATGGAGTAGGCGTACATAAAGGAGTAGGGGGCCCATCTGGGCTCTTCCCAGTAGTCCAGGCACATCGCTGCTGAGCAGAGCACTGCAGATCCGCAAACCCAGCCTCCATGGGGGAGCTCCTGTGTGGTTATCACTGGCCACTCTAGTTCAGGGAGGCATGGGACACTTTCTCAGGGTGGGGACATTGGCACCTCTCCCTCTGCCCTCCCTCTCCCAGCAGCATCAGAGCAGAAGAGAAGTGTCCCTGAATCTCAGCCAGGTTTCACGTGGCCTGAGGGGAAACATGAGGATTTATGGCTGGAGGCTGACCAGCTGAGGTAAGCGCCAACTTTCTGCTCTCCGTGTCACTCTGGACCAGTTGCCCCACTCACCCATCCAAGACCATTTCATAGCAAGAGCAAAGGCACTGACTAGGGCCAGGTGCCTTCAGGGGCTTCCCAGGTGGTGCTAGTGGTAAAGAACCCACCCACCAATGCAGAAGACGTAAGAGGTACGGGTTCAATCCCTGGCTTGGGAAGATCCTCTGGAGGAGGGCATGGCAACTCACTCTAGTATCCTTGCCTGGAGAATGCCCATGGACAGAGGATCCTGGTGGGCTATAGTCCATAGGGTCGCAGAGTTGGACACGACTGAATTGACAGCACACGCATGCACACAGGTACCTTCAAAGAGCCTGGCCCCACAATAGTGAGTGTTGCTGTATTGTGGTAGAGCACCTGGAGCACACTCAGCTAACCAGAACCCAGATTGTTGTGCTAGGAGGTGGTGGTCCATGTCATCTGCTTCAGAATCTAGAACAAAATGGGTGAGGGGCTTTGAGTGCTAGCAAGCTTCTCTGCAAGTTTTTAACTTGGAAGATACACCCACAAAAGTCATACGTGTTAGCGGACCAAGGAAAGCCATGCTTGGTAGAAAGATGGTCCTGGGGGAAAGCAATCTGATTGTCTTTCCTGTCTCTATTGACAATCCCTGGTTGCTCTGGCCACTGACTCAGCATTTCCTCTGGAATCCTGCTACACAAATATTTCTGAGTGTAAACCAGGTTAAACTGATATCGGCATAAGCTGTTGAGGGATTCCAGAGAGGGAGGGATGAACTTGGTCTGGGCTGGAGCCAGGAGATTGGAGAAGGAAAGAATATCTACATGGGGTTTCAAAGCATGAATAGGAGTTTTCTGAAGAAGAGAAGAAAAAAGTATTCACTGTAAAGACAATAACATATATAAAGACATAATGGGCAAAATCACGTTTAAAAGCTAGTAAGTGGGTCCAGCCTGACTGGGAAGTAGGGAGAAAGGAGGGGGATGAGGCCCCAGAGGTTGAAGAACTGAAAGTTCTGGAGACTGAGCATGGTTTCGCTCCTTACAGTGCAGAGGGATGTGAGCGGAGTGGAATAACTTTTTCTGCAGCAGGTTCAAGGTGCCTTGAACCTTGCCCTTTTCCCTCCTGACCCTGTTTCTTTCATTTTCTATCTTCCAATCTCTCTGACAGTGACTTCAAGCAGGACTCAGCTAAGTGAACATTTAGAAACCCTTCTGAGGAAACAAAAACCAAAAACAAATGAAACAGAAACCCAAGGATTTCACTACTCGAAGCATGAAGGGAAGGGACAGGCCCAGGCAAGAACCCAGCTCTAGAAGGGCTGGGCGGGACCTGCAGCTGACCGGAGCTGTCTGGGCTCCCCTGCGCTTTGCTTTTCGTTTTGGGGGGAGGCGGCTGTGTGGGAGGAGGGAAGGAATCTCCGAGAAAATATTTGTCACGAAAAGGAAATCTTGGCTGGCCCCAGAAATCACAGATAATTAAGAGATATGATTTATCATTGGTGATGCTTCCCAGGCTCGGCCAGCGAGTGAGTAAGTGTTTTTCTGGCTGCTTGGGGAGGCTCTGCCCCACGTCAGAGGCCTGGCACTGCTCTGTGGCCACAGGGACACCGGCAGCGCCTGGGCAGAGGCTCTGGTTCTGCCAGTGACTGCTCCCCGTGTGGCCAGCCCCGCTGGGGCAGATGGACAGGACACCACCTTCCGAGCAGGACAGACCCGGAGTGATTCCAGCCTCGGACAGAGCACCTGGAGCACACTCAGCTTCTCTGGCCCTTGGCTTCCTCACTGGTAGGATGAACACAGAGGTTCTTGCCGCCTGGGGATGCTTAACAAAGTCCGCAGACATTTTTTGGCTGGCACAAAGGAGGGAGGCAGGGCGCTCCAGGCAACTGGTGGGGAGAGGCCAAGGGCGGGGCATGGTGCTGACCCCTCGTTAATGCCCAGGACAGCACCCCCACAACCAAGAATGATGTGGCCCGAAGGTCGTGAGTGCCGATGCTGAGAAAGCCGAGTCAAAGTCGTTGCCCAGAGCTCAGAGTTGGCGAGAAGACGGTCACACGTCTGCGCTGCCTAACCCAGAGCGGGCCAGACCCTGGTTAAACAGCAGTTTAAGAAGTGGTAAGTCAGACAGAGAAAGATGAATATCATATGATATCGCTTATAGGTGGAACCTTTAAAAAAAATGATGCACACGAACTTATTTACAAAATAGAATCGGACTCACAGACTTAGAGGTCAAACTTATGGTCACCAGGGGGCCAGGGTGGGGGGAGGGATATATGGGGAGCTTGGGATTGACAAGGACAGAATGTGACATTTAGAGTAGATGACCAAGTAGGACCTACTGTACAGGGAACTCTGTGTGATGTTCTGGAATGACCTAGCTGGGAAGATGATTTGAAAAATAAAAGATACATGTACATGTATAAGTGAATCACTTTGCTGTATGCCGGAGACTAACACAACATTGTTGATCAACTGTGATCCAATATAAAATTAAAAAAAAAAAGCAGTGGTAACTCAAGTCATGTCACTTGGAAGGAAGGCCATGGGCCAGCAGCCGGGGGTAGTTCTGGAGGAGAGACTTGCCAACTGAAAAGAAAAGAAGGCCAACCAGGGCCTTCCCTCTCCAAAACCCCTCCCTCTCTCCCTTTCTTCCTTCTTCCCTCGCTCCCTTCCTGCTTCAGTTACGGAACACACGGGAGGAACCAGGACCCTGAGCCGCAGATAGTGACAGAACAAAAAGGCCCCTGTCCACCAGGGCTTTCATTCTAGTAATTTTCCCACAAGTGAAGACATCACGCTGCATCAAATGGTTAACAAGGTCTATAAAGAAGAAGCCCTTGATCGGAAATTTTGGGTCTGGGTTCTGCTGCTCTGTGTCCTGAAAATGACTTGGAGAGGCTCCTGATGTACCTGTCTACTGCTCGGATCCCTTGGATTCCCCTCATCCTTTCAGAGAAAGCGGGTCATGGTGGCAGAAAGTGTTGAAAGTGTCAGTTGCTCAGCCCCAACCGACTCTTTGCTACTTCCTGGACTATAGTCTGCCAGGCTCCTCCGTCCATGGGGATTCTCCAGGCAAGAATATTGGAGTGGGTTGCCATGCCCTCCTGCAGGGGATCTTTCCAACCCAGAGGTCGAACCTGGGTCTCCTGCATTGCAGGCAGATTTTTTTTTCACTATCTGAGCCACCAGGGAAGCCCCATGGTGG
>SJYQ01009076.1:283747-368695 GCA_006410935.1 Redunca redunca | reverse complement strand
CCGCCCCCCCCCCCGCCCCATTTATTAGACTAGCCTCCGTGGAGAGTGTCAGATCCCCACAGTCAATTTATTTAGCCTTTGGGCTTCCCAGGTGGTGCTAGTGGTAAAGAACCCACCTGCCAATGCAGGAGACATAAGGGACATAGGTTCAATCCCTGCATCAGGAAGATCCCCTGGAAGAGGAAATGTCAGCCACAGCTTCTACAAAGCGTGTACAATGGCTCAGAAGGCCTGCTTTGTTGGGTTAGGATGAGCATGAAATGAAGTAATATAGCATCTAATCACTCAGAAACCTGGTAAGTTGCTTAATTATCTATTTGGGGAGCCCCTACTGTGTGCTTGGGGCTACAGTGCCAGCTTCCAGCACGTGGTGGTGATTCTGAGTGGCTCTACTCTCAGGCTTCCAGAGCTGGGTCCACCCCCCTCTCCGATCTGCCTCCCGAGGATCTGGGGCCCTTCTCCAGGGTACAGGAGGGGCTTTGGATGAAGTCTTGGCTCTGCCCAAATGGGAGAGCAGAACAGGGAAGAAATGGTGGAGGAGGAGCCGCCATAAGAAACGATGCTCCGGGTGCCCAGGAGAAGCAGCAGGCGGCCAAGCATGCCAGGAGCACTTCACTGCTCTGGAGATGAAAGAGCTTCTTCCTCAGAACCCTGGATGCAGCCCAAAGCCTGCTCCACCTTCTCCGCAGGCCCACAAGCCTGGGAAGATGGGCACGGCTTGACCCAGGGCGCAGCTGTGCCTGGCGGGGCCTTCCCCTGCGCCTTCCCTGGAGCTTGGCTGAGGGCACCTGTGGTATCTGCTGGGAACCATCCTGGTGGCCGGCATGGCCCCGAGTGCTGTGGAAAGGCCCCCATACATTTAGGAAGTCCCTGGACAAAAACCAGTGTGTTCCGGCGAGTGTTTTGCATTTTTTTTTTAATGTTTCTCTTTGATAGTGAAACCGTGCGGTTGGATTTGCTTTGGCAGTTCTCTTCTCAAATGGATATTGGAACCCTAGGAAGGGGCACTGTGGGAGCCTGGACTCGGAGTTTGGCCTGAGACCTTTGTGAGTGTTCAGCAAAAACAAGGACTGAGCTTGCATTTTGGGTAGAGACTCTAGTGCCAGGCAATGGATAATATCCATAGGGTATTAACAAAGGGGCCGTGACATTCCCTTTGCTGTACAGCGGAAGCTAACACAACATTGTAAAGCAACTATAGTCCAATAAAAATTTAAAAAAAGAGGCAGTGGTAATAATCTCATGCATTGTGCACTTACTGTGTGCTGGCATTGTGCCATGTTTCTACATACGTTATCCTTTTCCATGCACACAATCACAAAGGAAATGCGATCACGCCCATTTTAGAGGTGCGAAAGCTGAGGATCCAAGTGGTTAAGATCTCAAAATAACAGGTAGCTTGTCAACCAAGTCTGACCCCTGCACCTGCCTGCTTAACCCCTGAAACTGTACCTGTTCAAAACATGGCCCTGCTATTTGGCGAGGAGGCTCATGATTGCTGCTGTTTTTCTTTTGGAGGTTCAAAGCAATGAAGCGATTTGCAGAAGTAGTACAAAGGAGTGTTTGGTGTGAACTGCGAGGCTATGTACTTTGTCTCTAGCCCCCTGGGGGAATGCAGTGCGGAAGGCAGATTGAACTGCCCTGGGATTGCAGCGAGAAGGAGCGGGGTTCTTAAGTCAATTCTTGGCTTTAAGGCTTTCAGTGGCTCTGGTTCACCAGGGGCAACGAACAACTCTTTGGAGGAACCGTCTAGGTCTCCACGACTCAAAGCCCTCTCTCCACTCACCTCTGGCTCACTTCATGCCAACACTTCACCACTTCATGCCAACACTCCAGCCTTCAGCCTTGAGCAAAAACAGGTCCGTCTTTGGAGTCTGCATGGTGGGTTAGAAGGCACGTGGCCGTGGCCTGCTTTCAGGCCAGGCCTGTACACACATGTATCAGAGAAGTATGTAAAGAACTCAGCTCCTCAACTGCAAAGACCCACGGAGCCACACTTAGCTCCTCACCCCGCGCCCAGCACAGAGCCTGGCACAGAGTATACACTGTGTACACATTTAGAGGACCAACACACGAATGAGTGAATCAGTGAGTCAGTGCGTGTGAGTGAAGGAATGATGAATGAATGAGTTGAAACAACCCTCCTCTTACAATGCCGTTTCTAGCACCAAACCTGGCCAGAGTGTTTGCCATCATCAGGCTCGGGCTCTGGGAGGTGTGTGAGGGGAACAGGCGTGATCACTGAGTTCTTTCCCTTAGTTCCCTCTAGAAGGGAAATAAGGACTGTCTGCATCTTGATTGACAGTTCACAAACCAGCAGGGCCAGCCCATCTCCCTCCACTAAGGTCTATAGACACCAGCTACAAAGTGGGTGCTAGGCAAACAGGGGGTGCTTTTCTCTCCAGATCAGGATATTCACCTGGTATGGGAGAGATGATCTGATGATACAAGAGGCAGCAGGGGCCTGGACTCCACTTCACTGTCAGGAGTCCTGCCCCACCTCACCTTCCCACAGTGAACAGAACAGGTTGGGTGGCTGGAAAGAAGGGAGAAGATGACCAGGGTCTATCAGGTGCAGCCTCTCGGTTAATGTTCAGTTCAGTTCAGTTCAGTCGCTCAGTTGTGTCTGACTCTTTGTGACCCCATAGACTGCAGCACGCCAGGCCTCCCTGTCCATCACCAACTCATGGAGTTTACAAAAACTCATGTCCATTGAGTCAGTGATACCATTGAGTTGGTTAAGGTTAGGGTTACAATATCTCATGAGGTATTAGGTGCAATACCTCATGAATACTCAGAAGGGTATTCTCAGAAGGTATTCTCATGAATACCTCTGTCCTGTGAAGAGAAGACTATGGTCCCTCCCTCCTTCTTCTCCTCCTTCTCTCTCTCCCTCCCTCACACCAGTGACTGAAGATTTAAGGGCTACGGGGTTTGCCCAAGGTCACTCCACTTGAAAACATAAAGGCAGAGACTGATTTCAGATCTGTCAGACTCCAAACCGCTTGTTCTTCTGTTTGCAAGACTCCCTCAAACTCCCTCGTGATGCGTTAATTAATGAGCTTGACTAATTCTTCGTGATTCTTCCATGTGGGACATAAAAATAAAGAAGACACGCTGGTGGGTCACACTGTGGGCTGGAAAGGGGAGCAGGGAGGACAGATGGTAAATTATCCCTAAAAGTGCCTTCAGCATAAATGGATGCTGGTGGGGGTGCAGGGTGGGGAGAGGAGGCAGCTTTGCTTGGGATGTTTGGGAGGGCTTCATGGAGGAGGTGACTTTGATTTGGATCTTTGCAAGAAACAGTGGTGAGCCAAGTACCTACACTGGACAAAGTGCTCTCCTAGGCCAGGGAGTGAGGAGAGTGAGGCAAAGCAGTAAGGAAGACCATTGAGAATAATGAGTCAGGTGGATTTTAGTCTCGGCTTTGAGGAGACTCGAGGAGAGAGCCCTTCATTAAGGGCAGCTATTACTGATACCTGCTCACCGTGGCCAAGTGCCACAGGACTGGCTGTGCTGGAGCGGGCACTTTTCCTTGGTGGAGAGGTTTCCCATCGGGAGGTTCCTGGCAGTGATGCTCAGTGTTGTTGCCATTCTGCATTTCCTGTGCATGTTAGCCCCCTAATGAGATAATCTCCTTAATGTCCCAGTGATGTCAAGTGCTATTATGTCCATTTCCCAGATAATGGATGTCCACTGGAGGTGGTAGTGATTGGCAGGGGAGGTCTCCGAAGAGGCCAGGACAGAACCCAGAAGGTCTGAACTCTGCCCTCAAGGTCATGGCCCTTCTCCAGTATAAACTCCAATACGGGCTCCTCAGGTTTCCTCAGCTCCAGCCCTAACCTGATGCTGAAGCTGAAACTCCAATACTTTGGCCACCTGATGCAAAGAACTGACTCATTGGAAAAGAGCCTGATGCTGGGAAAGATTGAAGGCTGGAGGAGAAGGTGTGAAAGAGTATGAGATGGTTGGATGGCATCACCGACTCAATGGACATGAGTTTGAGTAAATTCTGGGAGTTGGTGATGGACAGGGAGGCCTGGCATGCTGTAGTCCATGGGGTCACAAAGAGTCGGACATGACTGAGCGACCGAACTGAACTGAATCACCTTCTCTGAGTCCTTTCTCTCTAACAGCCAACTTGGTGTAAAGAGCCGAAAAACAAATGAAAAAGCTGGTCCATAAAAGGGATTTGGATGAGATCAAAAGGGTTTGTAACTGGGACAGGCCTGTAAGCTTTGAATGTTGTGTTTTTCTGGCAGGTGCTGTAATTAATACATACGTTGAACATCATACATAATGTGCATATTAGTGACCCAAAGCTCAATTCATATGCTAATTCTATTAATTGCATATTACCTAGGCTGTTTAATGAACATTACATAGGTTTTTAATGAGTGCACTTATCATAATTGAATTCAATTACTTTCTGCTATCTATGCATATGAAGTCAATAGAATAGCTGGACCCCCACAGGGACCGGGCAAAAGGAAACAGGTGTTTGTAGTCAGGGCAGCTTGTAAGCTGGAGCAAAGGGGAAGGGAGAAGCCAAGGGGCAGAGCTGACTTGCTTGGCGGGGCCCACGCGCCCAGATGGTGGTGCACAAAGCGGGGTAAGCAGCAGGCAGTGTGGGCACAGGCAGGCTCTCCTGCGGCCCCTTAGCTNCTATTAATTGCATATTACCTAGGCTGTTTAATGAACATTACATAGGTTTTTAATGAGTGCACTTATCATAATTGAATTCAATTACTTTCTGCTATCTATGCATATGAAGTCAATAGAATAGCTGGACCCCCACAGGGACCGGGCAAAAGGAAACAGGTGTTTGTAGTCAGGGCAGCTTGTAAGCTGGAGCAAAGGGGAAGGGAGAAGCCAAGGGGCAGAGCTGACTTGCTTGGCGGGGCCCACGGGCCCAGATGGTGGTGCACAAAGTGGGGTAAGCAGCAGGCAGTGTGGGCACAGGCAGGCTCTCCTGCGGCCCCTTAGCTGTGGCTCTGGGACAAGGTGCAGGCCTGGAGCCCTGAAGCCAGCCACGCCCAGGCTGTAACAGGACACTGTTCCTCCTGGCTGACCCAAGCCGGAGGGTGGTTGCATCACTTCCTCTGGCACCACTGAGACCACGTGACTCGGGCATCCCTGTGTGCCAGGGAGGCTGGCACGGGAGGCCCCGGATCCAGTGTGACTCCTTCTCTCCAGAATCTGTCTGGAGCAGAGAGGCAGAGCTGATGGAGCTGCTGCTGCTGTGACTGCGGCTCACTTAGGCTCAGGGCTCACAGCCTCCAGAAGAGGCAGCCCTGTGTGTGCAGACAATCAAGGAGTGAAGAGGCATTCCCAGGGAGGGGAAGAGAAAGGTGCCCAGATATGATGGGCAGCTACCGTGGACCAGGCTCTGCTGACGTCACGTCCTTTAACCTTCACAGGGAAAGAGCCTGGGTGCTCCCATTTGGGTGAAGTGATACTAAGCCTCAAGAGAGGTGAGAGATTTGCCCAAGGTTTCCTCTCTCTCTTGCACACACACACACACACACACACACACACATATCCCGCAGCTGATCGGAGGTGGGACCAGAGTTTGAACCCAGGTTTGTTTTACTCTAAAGGTTACAGCATCCAGTCCCAGGCTGTCTTAATGCAACTTGTGGTCCTGTTTTTCTTTTTCTCTTTCATTCTCTTCTTCTTCTTTTTAAAATTGATTAATTTATTTGGCTGTTTGGGTCTTAGCTGTGGCACATGGGGTCTTCGTTGAATCTTTTCAATGTGGCACATAAACTCATTGGGTGGCTCCAGAGCTCACGTGCTTCACTAGTTGTGGCACTCAGGCTCTCTAATTGTGGCACACGGGGCTCTAGAGTGCATGGGCTCAGTAGTTACAGCCCGCAGCATGTGTGACCAAGGACTGAACTCACAACTGCTGCATCGCAAGGCAGATTCTTAACCGCTGGGCCACAAGGAAGTCCCTTCTTCTCCTCCTTCTTTACTTTAGACAATCTTTATTATCCAATCATTTTTTAAAAAACTGAAGTGTGGTATAATTGGCATATACATTATATTAGTTTCAGATGTAGAACATAATGATGTGATATTTGTATATATTATGAAATGATCACCACAGAAAGTCTAGTTAAGATCTGTTGTTATACATAACAATAACTTTTTCCTCTGGTGGTGAGAACTTTTAAGATTTACTTCTTAGCAACTTTCAAATACAATATAGTTTTATTAACTGTAGTCACCACTTTGTACATTACATTCCCAGAACTTGCCTACTTCTGACAACTACTAATCTGTACTCTGTGTCGATGAGCTGTTTTTATTTTTAGATTTCACATATAAGTGAGATCATACAGTATTTGTCTTTCTCTGACTTGTTTCACTTAGCATACTGCCTTCAAGTTCTATCTATGTTGTTGCAGATGGCAAGATGCTGCTCTTTTTTATGGTTTCATAGAATCTCTTGGACAACAAGGAGATCAAACCAGTCAATCCTAAAGGGAATCAACCATGAATATTCATTGGAAGGACTGATGCCGAAGCTGAAGCTCCAGTACTTGAGCCACCTGATGCAAAGAGTTGGTTCACTGGAAAAGACCCTGATGCTAAGGGTCAAGAGGACAAGAGGAGAAGGGGGCGACAGAGGATGAGATGGTTGGATGGCATCACTGACTCAATAGACATGAATTTGAGCAAACTCAGGGAGATAATGAAGGACAGGGAAGCCTGGCTGGCATGCTGCTGTCCTTGGGGTTGCAAAGAGTCAGACACAACTTAACAACTGAACAATACAACACCATTGTATGTGTGTGTGTGTGTGTGTATATGTGTGTGTATATATATGCTAAGTCACTTCAGTCTTGTCCGACTCTGTGCAACCTCATAGACGGCAGCCCATTAGGCTCCCCTGTCCCTGAGATTCTCCAGGCAAGAACACTGGAGTGGGTTGCCATTTCCTTCTCCAATGCAGGAAAGTGAAAAGTGAAAGTGACGTTGCTCAGTTGTGTCCGACTCTTAACGACCCCATGGACTGTAGCCCACCAGGCTCCTCCATACATGGGATTTTCCAGGCAAGAGTACTGGAGTGGGGTGCCATTGCCTTCTCTGGTGTGTATATACATATATACATATATACACCCAACATTTTCTTTATCCATTCATCCATTGATGTTGTAGTCCTATTTTCAAAGCCCTCTTTCAAACTTGGTGCTAAGATAATGATGGGAGGAAAAGCTTGGCACAGACAGCAGGTAGAGAGAAAAGGAGTAATTAAAAAAAAAATCACAGAGAGAGAACTTTATTTTTCCAGTAGAATTTCTTGCAAAGTATAGATTCGCAGGTGTCCTCTTCTGCCACTCTCTCCACTCTCATTGACCGCCGATTTGCTAATCTTAGGCTGGCCAGGAATATACTTTCTATTTAGAAAGCCAGTGCAGCCAGATCTGGGCTCAGGCCTGGGGACTGACTCACTTTTGCTAGGATGACACATCCACTGTGCGTGTTTCACAATTTTCAGAAACACCAGATTTATTTCTGTCAGTACTCAGAGCCTCACATCGCTGTCCACCTAAGGCCACACACTGAGGCATTGCTATTTTTTTTTTTTTGCCTGGGGCCTCAATGGATGGGAAGACTTCCCGTGACTGAAATATCACCCTCATTTGTAAGGAAAGAAAGTCTGGCCAAACATCACAGTGTTTTTCAACCAGAACTTGGCTGGCAGTCAATAGCCACCATGCCAAGGTTGGACCAGCCAGAGAGAAGGCTGTGAGTGCAGAGGGGGTTTGAGACTTGAAAATAAGGTGAAAAAAGGGAGGGGAGGGAAGCAGACAGCATAGATGGGAGGAGAGACTTGAGGTTAAGTTTGGAGTGAAGGGAAGGGAGAAGAAGGGAGGGAATTTAAAAAGAAAAAGGTGGAAAGGGAAATAAAAAAGGGAGGGTCAGGTGAGAGGGAGGGAGGGAGGAATTCATTTTAACTAGTCAACTACTATGTGCGTGCCAACCTTTGTTTGCAGAGCTTCTACACATAAGCCCATTTAACTCATAATCAGTGTGTGGGTGGGCATGACTAATCCGCAGTAGTATTAATGAAGAATCAGGGGCTCATAAAGCTGGAATGGCACCCCCCCCAGGTATCCTGATGGCACAGGGCAGAGCGAGAATATGAAGCCGGGCTCTCTAACTCCATAAAGCCCGGAGGAGTCTGCTGGTGTTCAGAGTCTGATGGGACCGTCCCCTCTGAGGGGGTTGTTTCTACACTTAGACACTAAGTGCTTTGGACGCGAAGGCCTGCCACATACACAAGGCTCGGGATTCAGAGCTTTCTGGAAACTTTCTCCAGGGTAAACAAAAACAACCACTTCAACTATTTTGCCAACAAATCTCTCTCCAAAAAGGAAAGGAAAGGAAAAGGGAAAGTGATGCTATTTTTTCCCCTCCAAAGTAAAGGTTAAAACAACATTTTCTTTGAGCTGATGTGCGGGCAGCCAGCAGACATTTCTTTGGTAACCATCTCCATGTGTCCATGCGGAAAGTACCTCGCAGTGACTAAGCGTGAGTCGAGGTGATTCACTTGTCACTCCGCTTCGGGACTCTGGGCTTGTTTGTCTGTGTGTTTCCATCAGCTTCGGATCCGGGCATCCTGTACCCACCCCCTCAACACCCCCGTAGGGCACAGGTGCCAGAGAATGTGCNTTTTTTTTTTTTTGCCTGGGGCCTCAATGGATGGGAAGACTTCCCGTGACTGAAATATCACCCTCGTTTGTAAGGAAAGAAAGTCTGGCCAAACATCGCAGTGTTTTTCAACCAGAACTTGGCTGGCAGTCAATAGCCACCATGCCAAGGTTGGACCAGCCAGAGAGAAGGCTGTGAGTGCAGAGGGGGTTTGAGATTGAAAATAAGGTGAAAAAAGGGAGGGGAGGGAAGCAGACAGCATAGATGGGAGGAGAGACTTGAGGTTAAGTTTGGAGTGAAGGGAAGGGAGAAGAAGGGAGGGAATTTAAAAAGAAAAAGGTGGAAAGGGAAATAAAAAAGGGAGGGTCAGGTGAGAGGGAGGGAGGGAGGAATTCATTTTAACTAGTCAACTACTATGTGCGTGCCAACCTTTGTTTGCAGAGCTTCTACACATAAGCCCATTTAACTCATAATCAGTGTGTGGGTGGGCATGACTAATCCGCAGTAGTATTAATGAAGAATCAGGGGCTCATAAAGCTGGAATGGCACCCCCCCCAGGTATCCTGATGGCACAGGGCAGAGCGAGAATATGAAGCCGGGCTCTCTAACTCCATAAAGCCCGGAGGACTCTGCTGGTGTTCAGAGTCTGATGGGACCGTCCCCTCTGAGGGGGTTGTTTCTACACTTAGACACTAAGTGCTTTGGACGCGAAGGCCTGCCACATACACAAGGCTCGGGATTCAGAGCTTTCTGGAAACTTTCTCCAGGGTAAACAAAAACAACCACTTCAACTATTTTGCCAACAAATCTCTCTCCAAAAAGGAAAGGAAAGGAAAAGGGAAAGTGATGCTATTTTTTCCCCTCCAAAGTAAAGGTTAAAACAACATTTTCTTTGAGCTGATGTGCGGGCAGCCAGCAGACATTTCTTTGGTAACCATCTCCATGTGTCCATGCGGAAAGTACCTCGCAGTGACTAAGCGTGAGTCGAGGTGATTCACTTGTCACTCCGCTTCGGGACTCTGGGCTTGTTTGTCTGTGTGTTTCCATCAGCTTCGGATCCGGGCATCCTGTACCCACCCCCTCAACACCCCCGTAGGGCACAGGTGCCAGAGAATGTGCCCCTGTCTCTGCTCACAAGGTGAGGACCGTGGGGAGGGCGTGGACCCCTAGTCTTCTGGGAGGTCTTAGCTGCTAATTCCCTCAGGAACTGAGGAGGCGGGGTGTCAGAGGCAGTGTTAGCCATGAAATGAGATTAACTGACTGAGAACCACGGTGTGCTGGGAGTTTCTCTCTTAGGTTGTCTTAATCTCCCTCACTGGGACCCAAGGAGGTACCGGTTGCTTTTCTTCCTCATTGAAACTGAGGACCTCGCAGAAAAGGCCCAAGAACTTGGGGCTGGTAAAGGGCCAGGTTGGCACCTTGAAGCGAGAGTGTCTGTCAATGGCATGGAAATGCTCCCAGGGCCATTGATTCTGCATGATAATTCTTTTTCATGTAAACTTTTTAATGAGAATTATATGATCTCAGTCCTTTGTGGCTGCTATAATATAATATGATACACTAGGTGGTTTAAACAGCAGAAATCTATTTCTTAGAGTCCTGGAGGGGGTGAAGCCCAAGATCAACAGCCGGCAGATTTGGTGAGCACTGCTTCCTGGTTAATGGATGGTCAGCTTCTCGCTGTGTCCTCATGTAGAGGAAGGAGTAAAGGAGTTCTCAGGCGTTGCTTTTATAAGGGCGCTAATCCCAACCACCTCTCGAAGGCCCCAGTGGCAAGGAGCATCACACTGGGGATTAGGTTCCAACATGTGAATTTGGGGGGAACACAAACTGAAGGTTTATTCAGTCTATACATATACATATACATATACATATACATGTAGAAAAGGCACACACCATGGGTATATAGCTTGGAAAATTTTCCCAAACTGAATGTAGCCTGAAACCAATGTCTGAATCAAGAAATAGAACATTACCTGGGATAGCTTGTTTCTAAGATGATGGACATCAATTCCTTCCTTCCATGCACAAGAAAGAGTGAAGACAGGAGGTGGGGTGTAGGGATAAATTAGGAACTGGGGCTATACGTATACACACTTACTATACATAAAACAGACTTTACTGCATAGTATCAATTCAGTTCAGTTCAGTTCAGTCGCTCAGTCGTGTCTGATTCTTTGTGACCCCATGAATCAAAGGACGCCAAGCTTCCCTGTCCATCACCAGCTCCTGGAGTCCACCCAAACCCATGCCCATTGAGTCAGTGATGCCATCCAACCATCTCATCCTCTGTCGTCCCCTTCTCCTCCTGCCCCCAATCCCTCCCAGCATCAGAGTCTTTTCCAATGAGTCAACTCTTCGCATGAGGTGGCCAAAGTACTAGAGTTTCAGCTTTAGCATCATTCCTTCTAAAGAAATCCCAGGGCTGATCTCCTTCAGAATGGACTGGTTGGATCTCCTTGCAGTCCAAGGGACTGTCAAGAGTCTTCTCCAACACCACAGTTCAAAAGCATCAATTCTTTGGCCCTTAGCTTTCTTTATAGTCCAACTCTCACATGCATACATGACCACTGGAAAAACCAGAGCCTTGACTAGATGGACCTTTGTTGACAAAGTAATGTCTCTGTTTTTCAATATGCTGTCTACATAGTATAGGGAACTTTATTCAATATCTAACAATAACCTATAATGGAAAGTAATCAGTAAAAATATGTATAACTGAATCACTTTTCTGTACACCTGAAACACTGTAAATCAGCTGTACTTCAATTTTAAAAATGCAATCATTTTTAATTAAAAAAAAAAAAAAAGGAAAATGCACATGGCGTAAAGAATCACCCAGCTGAGACCTACCTGACCCTGAATTCCTGACCCACAAAGTCATGAGATATAAAGAAATGGTTGTTTTAAGCCTGTAATTTTGGGGTAATTTACCAAACAGCAGTAGGTAATAAACATCATCAAGCGCTGCAGAAGACTCCTGTGACCCGTACAGTCATAATGTTTCCTCCAATGGTAACCGTGCCCCTGACTTCCTATGCTGCAGATTATTTCTGTCTGTTTTTATACTCTCTATCGATCATACTATTTTTGGTCTCTTTCAGTTCAGTTCAGTCACTCAGTCGTGTCCAGCTCTTTGTGACTCCATGAATCGCAGCACGCCAGGCCTCCCTGTCCATCACCAACTCCCAGAGTTCACTCAAACTCATGTCCATTGAGTCGGTGATGCCATCCAGCCATCCAATCCTCTGTTGTCTCCTTCTCCTCCTGCCCCCAATCCCTCTCAGCATCAGAGTCTTTTCCAATGAGTCAACTCTTCGCATGAGGTGGCCAAAGATCTGGAGTTTCAGCTTTAGCATCATTCCTTTGAAAGAACACCCAGGACTGATCTCATTTAAGATGGACTGGTTGGATCTTCTTGCAGTCCAAGGGACTCTCAAGAGTCTTCTCCAACACCGCAGTTCAAAAGCATCAGTTCTTCAGTGCTCAGCTTTCTTCACAGTCCAACTCTCACATCCATACATGACCACAGGAAAAACCTAAGGCTTGACTAGACGGACCTTTGTTGGCAAAGTAATATCTCTGCTTTTGAATATGCTATCTAGATTGGTCATAACTTTCCTTCCAAGGAGTGAGCGTCTTTTAATTTCATGGCTGCAGTCAACATCTGCAGTGATTTTGCAGCCCCCCAAAATAAAGTCTGACACTGTTTCCACTGTTTCCCCATCTATTTGGTCTCTTTAGCTCCATATTATTTTTATGACATTCCTCTCTGATGTCACTTGTAGCTACAGATCATCACTCTCATTGCTTTGTTCCATTGTGTGAATATCTTTATCATTCTACTGTTGATAGACATTTGTGTTGTTTCCAGCTTTGGGTTATTATGCATAGCGTTGCTGTGAGCATTCCAGTGTGTGTATTTCTGCTGGATGTACACTTGGGAGGGGAACTGCTGGGGAATGAGGTGTTTTTAGTTTTTGCAGCTGTGGTCACACAGGTTTTCAAAGTGGTCGTGCCAGTTTACATGCTTAGCAGCAATGTTCGATGGTTGCTTGCTTCCTCCACGTTCTCCTTAGAACTTGATATTTACTGTCTTTTTCATTCTGTGTCTGAGAATTGTATACAATTTTCCAACACACAAGAAGCAGCAGGGCTATCCACCTGCCAGTGTGGCGTTTGAGACTTGCAGGCTAAAAGCAAAAAACAAAACACAAAACAACCAGAAAACTGAGCTCCCTTGACCCAGATGGGAAGGAATGTTACAACAGTTCATTCATGTCCAGAAGAAGGCTGCTGGGTTTAGCTTCCACTTTCCTCACTCATCTGGAGAGTTTCTGCTTTGCAATCAGGCTCCCTGAAGATGCAATGAGGAAGTGATTGGGATTCTGAGTATTTTCTTCATTCTTGGGCTCTGAGTCATCTCCAGGTCATGGGGTATTTGGAAGGAGGTGAAGCAGAGCATGGCAATTGGGTTTATTTTAGGGCAATCAGATGGCCGGATTATAAAAACCTATTCAAAGGATTTAAAAATTCATCCTGCCAGACCCTCCATGACTCATGGGTTTATGCTTCCTAATTGATGTGACAAGACATCTGGGCATACTGCACTCAAAATTACCAGGAAAATACAAGAGTGTGACTGATTTGGGCAGATAGATTGAATTTATGGCAACTGGAAAAATTGAGGATTTCCTGTAGCTAACTTGCCCCAAGTCCGGTAAAATCACAGATTTTGAGAAATTGCAGAAACTCAGCATGCTGGTTTGTTTTTGGTGTCAATTGGCTAGGCTATAGTACCCAGTTATTTTAACTAAACACTAACCTAGGTGTTATCACGGGGGTATTACAAAGGTGTGGTTAACCTCTACAATCAGTTCACTTTGAGTAAAGGAGATTGCCCTTGATAACATGGTGGGCCTTGTCCAAACAGTTGAAGGCCTTATAAGCAAGAACTAAAGTTTCTTGGAGAAGAAGAAATTCTGGCTTAAGACTATAGCATCAATTTCTGCCTGAGTTTCTAGCCTTCCTTATGGCTTTCAGACTATATATGTATGTGTGTCTATATACACATATAGAGAGGTGGATGGCTAGATAGCTGGGTGGATGGCTGGATGGATGGACAGATGATAGAAACATAGTTTTGTTTTTTTCTGGAGAATCCTCACTGATACATAGGGTTTAAGTGAAATGAAACAGTCCAGAAGAAATTTACAGATTTTGATTAGAGGTTAGCTTATCCTGTTTCTACAATGTCCTTGGAATAGGCTCCTGAGAGTAGGTCTGCCGATCAAGTACCAGTCCTGCTCAGCCTGACTCAGCTGAAGGGGAGTGAGGCTGGAAACCACACTGTGGAAAGGTTCCAGTGATAGTTTGTCAATCAATCTTGGAGCCAAGCAGGTGGTTAGACTTTCCCTGCTTCTGTGAAAGCTGATCTTCTTTCATGATTAGAGGAAAACTATAGCTGAAGGCAGCTCTTTTTGATGTAATTTGGAGTCAAAAGCAAGGGGTCCTCCGTGATCATCTGCTCCCTCCTGACCCATTCAGTCTGAAAACACCAACATCCTTACTTGCTTAGACTGAGCCATGAGTGGCACTAGATTTGCCCTGATGGTCTTATGTTTCACTCTTTTATAAACATAGTCAATAAAATAATTCTTTAGAACAGTTTTCATAGTAATGATTTGAAAAATACTATAATTACTAAATAAATAACCGGGTTTTTTTTTGCCATAAAATAATTAATGTGGCCCCATATATGGATTTCTGAGGTGTGACTTGAAATGGCAAAACAACCAACCTCAGCTGTTTTGTGCCAGACAGTTCTGTCTTAGACTGCTGATGACCTTGGAGGGCAAGCTTACATGGTAATTTAGCCCTTCTAAACCCTCGAGTTTTATAGATGCGAGAGCAGAGGGGAACTTATGAGGTCATCTTATTTTGACACCATCACGATGTGTTTGACATCTCATGGCATAGTTCCTCACAGAAATAGAAAGCATCAAACTGCACTCAGAAGTCTATTTGCCACGTATATTAAGTTAATCTTAAAAATTCATTCCAATATGCATTAGGTACAGAAAAATACTGTTTGATTCCACTTATACGAGATACCTAGAATAGCCAAATTCATAGGGTCAGAAAGTACATTTGTAAATGCCAGCTGTTGGGTGAGAGTGGGGGTGAAATGGGAATTAATAGTTAATGTGGACTGTGTTTCAGTTTAGGAAGGAAAACGATTCGGTGAAAGTTGCACAACAATATATTAGTGCCACTGAATCGTTCAATTAAATCTGCTTTAAAATGTATGTATCATATTATGTGACTTTCACCACAATAAGAAAAAAGAAGTCCGTACGCTAGACCCTGTGCACGTGGGTGCTGGGTCACGCGCCAACGCTTCTAGCTCTCTGTAGAAAAGTGACAACTGCCAGCTGTAATTTTAATACTGCAGTTTTAACTTTAAAACTCAGTGAGTTCAGTTTTACTATTTTCTGCTTTACTTGGAGAGGTTTTATACGGAAAACATACATAGATCAGTATTGAACTGCCTTACATGCCCTGTGAATTCCAATAATTTGGCCACCTGATGCAAAGAACTGAGTCATTGGAAAAGACCCTGAAACTGGGAAAGATTGAAGGCTGGAGGAGAAGGGGATGACAGAGGATTAGATGGTTGGATGGCATCACCTACATGAGTTTGGGTAAACTCCGGGAGCTGGTGATGGACAGGGAGGCCTGGCATGCTGCACTCCACGGGGTCGCAAAGAGTCGGACACGACTGAACGAATGAATTGAACTGAACTGAACTGATGCATATGTACCCACAAGTCCACACACAGATAAGATATACCTGTATTGGAGAAGAAAATGGCAACCCCCTCGAGTATTCCTGCCTGGGAAATCCCACGGAGAGAGGAGCCTGGTGGGATACAGAAAAAAATAAAAAAAAAAAGCCTATTGACATCAAAGGACATCCTTGTTGTGGATGCAGGAGCAGGGGCGCCTGCCTCTCAGAGACTGGCCAGGCTCAGTCCCCTGAGACGCACTCTGCTCAGCCCCATGGCTCTAGACGTTCCCCTGCCAACAGTCTTCCTCCGCTGACAGGCCACTTACAGATACTTGGAGACTGTATCACTTCTCCCTTGAAGAATCTCCAAGGACTTCCATTTCCAATGGGATAAAAGGCAGACCCCTAAGCCTGACATCCACGGTCCCCTCACCATCCCCATGGTTAACACAACTGTCCAGCAACACGCAGAATGAGGCTCTCCCTTCTCTTCACACACTGGGCTTGTTCTAACCTCCATGTGCTCATCTGTGCTATTGCCACAGTCTTTCTTCTCATCCCTTCTACCCAGCAATACCCAGCTTTTAGGAGCCAGTTCTCGTATCCCTCCCCCCTTAAGTCCTTTCTGGATCTGTGCTATTGCCACAGTCTTTCTTCTCATCCCTTCTACCCAGCAATACCCAGCTTTTAGGAGCCAGTTCTCGTATCCCTCCCCCCTTAAGTCCTTTCTGGATCTCCTCTCCAAGGAAAACTGTTTTCCCCTTAACTTGCTCCCACAGCAGATTTCACGGGTTTCAATTATGGTCCTTATTATGCTGCACTGAATGAGTTTTTCTCCATAAATCAGCTTCCCTCTTTAGGCGGGGAGCTCGCTGGGCAGTAGAAGATGAGTCTTATTTCCAGGTGTGTCCCCATCATCCAGCCCAGAGCCTGGCCTGGTTTAGGGTACCAGCTGAGAAGAAATGACTGGTAAGTATATTCATTCCCTTGTTCATTTATGCAACAAATATTGTTTATTCTGGAGCAGGCATGCAGCAGGGGGAAAAAAGACATATAGCTCTGTATCTGAAGGAGCTTACAATCTAAGAGGTAAGCACACACGGCCACTTTCAGGTGGGGCGTGTCATTGCTGAGTGAGACCCTGTACTTGCTCTTTCTTAACTCTGGGGTTTTACAAGCACATGCCAATGTGGGCTTGCTGTTCTGAACCATCACATAGAGAGCACCTGCCTTGGGGAATCTTCAGAATCCATAAAACCAGCACAGCAAGCAAGAAACCACTGTGATTGTAAGCCACTGAGATCTGGGGTCTGTTTGCTACTGATACAATATCCAGTCTATCCTAACTCATCCTTAACCCATGGTGTAAATCTTGATGACAGGAAAAGTGTCCTGGCTTGAAATGCAGGCTTGTGCTCTGGGGAAGAGAAGTCTTATTTTGAGGGTCCTTGCTGCCCTTCTGTTTCTCAAAGTGCCAGCCAGAAACTGAACCTAGGAACCAGGGCATCTGTTCTTTTTGACCCAAGAGAGGATCCACTGGAAACACCCCTCTCAGTGTCATTGCAGGCTCCATACAGGGACCAAAGATCTGCCTGAGGTCTGTGTGAAGGGCTCTGACCTTGGCCAGGGGTCAAGGCTTGCTCTGTTCTTGGGAGGGAACCCTGGTCTCCCTGCTCAGCTGACTATTCCCAGGACTTAGCACCTGTGTGTATAAGAGGCTGAGGCCAAGGTCAGCATCCATGAGTCTCACTGTGGCCTAGAATATCAGTGCAAGCGGCTCCTTTTATTTCTTTCTAACTGTGGAAATCTGGCCACCAAAGTGTGAGTGAGTGACTGTGTGTATGTGTCTCTCTGTGTGTGTGTGTGTGTGTGTTTCCCCAAATAATTCTCTAGGGCTTGCCTCATGGTCCTATTTTACCAACTGGAACATGAGGTGTAAGAGGCTCAGGAACTCAGGTCAATGTCATGGGTTATTTAGGCAAACAGCTAGAGTTCAAAAAGAGGCCTTTTCATTTTAAAGGTTTGGTTCTTTCCACTGCCACATGATTGCAGACATGCATTTCAACAAACACTGGTTGAGAACCTCTCGGCAGCAGGTGCTGAATGAGCAATAGATGTGAATACAAGAAGAGCTTGGCCCCATGTCCTGGGTGAGCCCTCAGCGTGTTGGGAACCCAGGCACATAGACAGTTGAGCATAGCAAACGCCACATGTAGAAAGCTCCGGGGTGGTCCAGTGGTGGTCCAGTGCCTCCCTTCCGCTGCAGGGGGCATGGGTTCAATCTCTGGTTGAGAGAACTACAATCTCACAGGCCACAAGGTGTGGTCAACAGTGAGGGCCTGGTAGAGACGGCTACCTGGAAAAGGGGCCACAGGGCTGAGATCTGAAGAATGATGGGGAATTTTCTGGGTGGCTACAGAGGTGGGGGAAGAGAATCCTAAGCAGAGACTCAAGTGCATGCGGGGGCACTGAGGTGTGAGACGACAGGACCTGACGGGGCATTGAAAATCTGGCTGGTGAGACAGGGAGTGGTAGGCAGGGAATTTTAAATTTGCGAGTGACCTGCAGCTCTTTGAGTTTTGTGGGGGCCTTGAATAATTTAGATAATTGCAAGACATCTTCCTTTGGCTTCACATCAAAGTCACCCCTTCTCGGCAGCTCCTGAAGTTGCTGAGGACGCTGGCTCAGGGCCACTTACCACCACCCCGGTGGGACCAGCGGCCGGCCTGCCTGCCGCAGCCTCTGTGGGCAGCACCCTGAAGGTGCTGACTGTGTTCTAGCCAGGGCGGCTGAGAGCCAGACAGCCTCCCAGGCCTCCACCGAGAGGAGCAACAGCAATTTTAAAGGAGAAGGTCATTGGCTTTGTTTGGCGAGACTTCTCTGTCTCATATGCTGTGCTAGTCACTTTAAATATATTATCTCATTTGATCCTCTCACTCATCCCAAGGGGAAGATTTTATGCTTCTTGTTGTTAGGAGAAACTCAGCCTTCTAAGGTTTCCCCTGCCTTGCCCTAGGCCACAAACCTGCCCCAGGCCACAAACCTGCCCCCTTGTCCTTACTCAGTCTTGCTTTTAGATTTCAGATTGAAAATTGAGAGCCATCATCTATTAAAATGAACTTTATTTCATATCCCTTCTGCTTCATGAGAAACTGAAGCCCACCCTCCAGATCGTGGTGGGCTTTGGTTTTTCCTGATGTCCCCTTCCCAGGAGCTGGCTGGTACAGCCGTTTCTAATGGCCTCTTTGCTTGGCCAACTTGCGCTACCTTTGTGGCCCCTTCCTGGCTAACGAGTTATGGAGACAGGCATGGTAGCGCCTTCGGTTTCTTCATCCTGGCCTTTAACCCACAGAAGTCACTGCTGGCTTTTGGACCAGGTTTCCCCAGAAGAAAGGGAGGAAGGACATAAAGTATTCAAATGGGGAAGTGGTTCCACAGGAAGCAAGCAGAGGAGAGCAGGGCTTCTGGGCGTGAGCAGGGGTCCCAGGAGCCTGGTTGGAGGAGGTGGGAGGCTGGAGATACACAGTGGAGGCAGGCGTGGTGCCTGGCCAGTGCGCAGAAGGTGGACCTGCTCCCAGGGCCAGGAAGCAGGGGGCCCACCAGGAGGCGGGAAGCCAGGATTGGAGCCCCATGAGCAGGAAGTCAGTGAGGAGCGGTGGCTGGTGGGGTGTTTTGGTTCTGCTTTCAGAAACACACCAGTGGTTTGGCTGCAACATTCAAAGACCTGAAAATATGGAAGCAGGCTCTGGGGAAGGGGAGCACTGAGAATAACAGTCGTGAATACGGGAAGTGCTGAGCCCAGGGCTCTTCAGAGGCGCTGTGGCTTCTTTCTGAAACCTGTCAGTCTATAAGAAGAAGACATCCTGTCCTGAACTGCCCTGGGCCTGCTCGGGTCATCCAGCTGGTTGTCTCTGCCTTTTGCCCAATGTCTTTATTCCAGATTTGCCTGTATCAGCTTAATATAGTTTGCACATAAGGGGCTGTCAAAAAAAGTTGCTAATCATATTGATAGTATATTCAGTCAGCATGATTTATCAAGAACTGATGTGTGCCCAGCCCTGGAATTTGGAGATGAACTGGAACCCACAGTTTGATGACATTATACGATGCAGCATGACCACAGTAGAAAGAGGCATGTACACAGAGCTCTGGAGTCCAGAGAAGAGAGAGGCTGACAGTCCTGGAAGGGTTAATGTCATCTTCCCGACGGGTTTGCAAGATGTGCACATATTGCTGACAGAGGAAAGCAAAGGGCAGGCCAGGCAGGGGGCTGCATGGGCTGAAAGGACACAAAGAGTTGTGTACAGCTGAGGAAGAGCCAGGAGTGGACAGAGATAACGCCAGGAAGACAGCAGGGGTCATGAATGGCAGCCTTGGGAACTTGGATTTTACTCCAGAAGCACCGGGTATAACGGAAGGTTTTTATGTGAAAGGTAAATGATATCTTAGTACTCTATTTTAGAATATTGAATGCATGGTAATGATAATTATTATCATTATGGATGATGATGGTAATGGAAATACAAATAACAGATCTCTCCATCATTTGTCAGTGATGATGGGGTGTCACTCCCGTGATTGTGCTGGTCATATTTGACTCTATCTTAGTGGACTAGAGGGAAAGATCCTTCTACGGCCTTGAGGAGGCAGACTGCCTTATTGTGAACTTCCTGTGGAGAGGGCCACGTGTCAGGGAGCTGTGGGCAGCTTCTTGGATCTGTCTTGGCCTCCAACCCATGGAAGCTGGGGTCCTCAGTCATATACTCTCAAGGAAATGGATTCTGCCAACAATCTGAATGAGCTTGGAAGCAGCATCTTCTCCAGTCAAACTTCCAGATGAGAATGTAGCCCAGACGGCCCCCTCACAGAAGCCTTGTAAGACCCTGGGCAGAACTGAGTCATGCTGGGACCCACGGAAACGATCAAATAATTGTGTGTGTTTGTTTTAAGCTGCTAGTTCTGTGGTAATTTGTTGCAGAGCAGTAGAGAACTAATAATCCCTCTAACAAGCAAGCAGCATGAGAACCTGCTTCTAGGAAAAGGTAGTCCATGGTAAGGATTATAGAGCTGCAAGCACCATGCCGCCCTGTCCCTAAGAGCTCTCTGTTGCATGTCAGCCATCAGAGAGTAAACCTTTTAGAGTCTTAGAGGTGGGTCAGGTAAAGGCCAGAGCGAGAGCTCAGAGTCAGGAGGCCCTGGTACCGAATCATGAAAACTGAGCCGTTGCTCCCTGAAGAAACGTGGGGTGAGATTCCTGTAAGCCTCTGGTTACAACATTTTCATCAGCCAATCAACATACAACCTTGTTGTACCTGTGTTTCTGTTTAGAGACACCTCATTTAATATACAGTGTTCATTCATTAACATTGACGTCAAGTCCAGCAGCCCCACAACTCGTGTTTGAGCAAAGCTTGTCTAAACTATGTATCTTCTCCGTTCAGCACATCGTAACTTGTGCTTGGGAATACCAGGTAGCACTTGGGCACTGTGCTTGCAGGCCATTTCAAAAAGCAAAACTATCAAGGAAAAGCTAGCCAAGTGTGAAAAGCATTGCAGTACATGGACCATAAAAAGGATACCTGTAGCACTACGAGAATTAAAACCAGAAGGCGGAGTTTATCTTGTTCGATCTCAGTGCACGTCCCTTGTGCAACTCAAATTTTTTGCTGTTCTCCGCTTGTCTGTGAGTGACGGCGCAAGTGCAAAAAAGTCAGCAAGTATTGATTTGGAGGGGTTACAAATAAATTTTAGCAGAGT
Organism: Redunca redunca; assembly: GCA_006410935.1. Taxonomy (NCBI): domain Eukaryota; kingdom Metazoa; phylum Chordata; class Mammalia; order Artiodactyla; family Bovidae; genus Redunca; species Redunca redunca. Next base: position 347,484 of record SJYQ01009076.1, on the reverse strand, counting down.
AGGTAAATCTTAAGACATGGACTCTAAGAAGAAGGACTGACTGCCCTTCACAGCAGGCCTGGCACACTGCAGGCACTCAGTGAAAAAATGGCAGCTTATTATATTAGGATCAGCATAGAGTCCGGCAAAGACCTTTTTTAAAAACATTTTAGATTTTAAAAACAACTTAGATTTTAAAGAAAATATTATTTATTTGCTTATTTATTTGTGACTGAGCTGGATCTTCATTGCTGTGACTGGGCCTTCTCTAGTCGTGGCGAGCAGGGGCTGCTCTCTAGCTGCAGTGCACGGGATTCTTATTGTGGTGGCTTTTCTTGCTGTGCTCCGTGGCATGTGGAATCTTCCTGGGCCAGGGATTGAATTTGTGTCCTCCACACAGGCAGGCAGATTCTCAACGATCAGGGAAGTCTAGAGTCTGGCAAAGAACTTTGAGGGGACACCAGGAATCCAAACACGAGCTCAAGCCCAGAGTAAGAAGGAGGGAACACGGTGGGTAGGAAGCTCCTCACATCAATGCTACAGGGAGCCCCGAGCCTCCTTTCCTGTTTCTTGGCCAGGTCTCCCGGGACTCTTACATTCCCGGGGCCACACCAGGGGCTCCCTCACTTGATACTGAGGCTGCAGGCCCTCTGTGCAAAGGCCTGCATGCCCGAGCTGGTGAGCACAGGTCTGCATCCTGCCATTGTCCTGGGAAGGGCCACCCCCAGCTGTACCGACCGGAGTCTACTTCCAAATTGCTGGATCCCACAGGGGAAAGAAGCTGACCTGCTTTACACCACACCACCCTTTTCCTGCTCTCTGTCCCAGCTGCCCCTCCCCTTCCGGTCAGGTGGCCAGAGGAGCTCCAGGGGGTCCTTAACCTGGCTTTCTGAATTTCCCTGGGGTGGGGGAGCAGGAAAAGAAAGAAAGGGAACTCCCATTTCTGGAGCCTTCCTCTGTGCCAGGGCTGGGGCTGGCCACGTCCCACCCATTCACTACCTTGTGAAAGCCTTCCAACAACCCTGCAGTGTCCAGAGTGTGCTTGGGTTACAGATGAGGAAACTGAGGCTCACAGTGGTCCTCTGCGTGGCAACAAGTTCCACCAAGCTGTTTGTTTGGCAGCATTCACTTGATGTGGACAACAGTGCAGGATTCTGTTGGAGAGACTTTTTGAACAGCATGAAAAGAGTTGCATTAAGGGACCCTGCTAACTCAGTTGGTAAAGAATTCGTCTGCAATGCAGGAGACCCCAGTTCAATTCCTGGGTCAGGAAGATCCGCTGGAGAAGGGATAGGCTACCCACTCCAGTATTCTTGGGCTTCCCTTGTGGCTCAGCTGATAAGGAATCTGCCTGCAATGGGAGAGACCTGGGTTGGGAAGTTCCCCTGGAGAACGGAAAGTCTACCCACTCCAGCATTCTGGCCTGGAGAATTCCATGGGCTGTATAGTCCATGGGGTCACAAACAGTCGGACATGACTGAACAATTTTCACTTTCACTTTCACAGGACCCTGCACGCCATCCTCAACACAGAATAAGGACAACAAAGCAAATTCTGAGTGCTTTCTAAGGAAGCACGCGCAGCCCTTTGCATAATTTCCTCATTCAATTTAATCCTCTCAGTGACATTTTGAAGTGTGGAGTATTTTTATACCCTTTTCAGATGGGGCATCTAAGGCTGGGAGGTGTGAGCTGACTCGCCTGAGACTATAGAAGTCCTAACTTAGGAAGTTGGAGGGCAGGGGTGAGGGCAGGGGTGGGAACCCAGGTTGACTCCAGAGTACTCCCTCTTTCTGTACACTATAGACTGGGATTGATGGGGATAGGGGTTGCTTTCTTATTCTCAGCCCCCGGCTATCACTGGAGTGACTTCCCAATCTCACTGAGAGCAACAGTTGACAGCCATTTTCCAGGGGAACAAGCCAGCAGCCTTCCACTCGGGGATGCTGCAGGCAGAGACGCCTTCTCAGTATCATGGCTTTGTCATCTTCCTTATCTTAGCATTGGCATGGCTACAGGCTCAGAGGATTCCTGTTCATGCAGTCTCTTTTTGGCTCCAACTTTCTCATCCCCAGGCCTTTTTTTAGGCTTTGTGACTTCTCTCCAATTAGGCCTTGTTTCCACAGAGAAGGGAGCTACCATTTACTGAGCGCCTATTGTATACTGAGCACTTTGTTAAATCCTGTGATGGGTGTTATTAACACCCTTCTACAGAAGAAGTCAAGTCACTTCCCCAAGGTCACAGCGGGTGATTTCCGTGGAGGTGGCATTGGAAATCTAGGGGAAGACATTACTGAGGGATTTTTAATTTTTTTAAAGGAATATCATCTGGTTCTTTTCCCTCTCTCCATTCTCCTTCTACCAGGCTGAACACTAGTGTTTATTTTATTTTCTTAGGGGGACTCTGAATTTGGAGCTTTCATCTAAGGGCCTCTAATGTTTTCAACAGTAGGAATGAACTGTCTACACTCAGGAGGTACCCGTGTGGCACGTACTGGGGGTCCAAAAGGATAAGTCAAGCATCTGTCTCCGCAGGGTCACCACAGAAGCACGAGCAGCATTCCTGCATCTCCTCTCCTGCCCTGATCCTGGGGTGGGCGATGGTGGCCGTTGAATTGCTGGGGGCAAGGCAAAGGGACAGGAGATGCTGTGCTCCCGGCTGGCCTTTGTCCTGTGAACACTACCCCTCATCCACACCTCAGCTGGAGCAGTTTTCTTTGCACACTAACTGTGCCGACCACCCAGCCTCGAGTCCATGGAAAGACGGAACAGAATCCTAGGGGCAGCCACGTCCCATGAAGCCTCCAGGCACCTGGTCGATCAAGAGGCTGAGGACTGTGTCACTTGGCTCTGTGGATGGCAGACCTGGACTGTGGAATCAGACAGAAAAGGGGTCCACAGTCAGTGCCACAGCCTGCTCTCTGTGTGACCATGGGTAAGTCACTCAACCTCTCTGAGCTCAACTCCCTCACCTATCAAATGGGGAAGCTAATGTAGATCTTGTAAGACAGGAATCTGGCAAAAGTCTGCCTGTTTTACTCTCCATCCTTGTCCTCCCCTAAAAGCTGGGTGAGGGGTGAGGAATCCCTAAGGGAAGCACTCAAACCCACCTGATCGCTGGCCTGCCCCTCCTCGTGAGGACAGAGTTCCCTGGGATATGGTTCCTGGCCAGAATTATGGCCAGACCGGAGCTGAGTTTCCATCAGAGGAGCGAATGGGGTTAACACACCTTTTGCCTCTTTCCCTGAGTAAAAACAGAACTTTCCATTAGAGATACTAGGGACAGTCTTGTAAAAGCTAAAGGCAGTGAGACCAAATAGCAAGGAAGGATTTCGTAACTGGTTAACTTCTTAATATCTGCTATTTTTAAATGTTGAGGAAAAGAGAAACTATATTGTGTAGAACTTAAAACCAGAGTGGTCTCATGGGCTTATGGGTTCACAGCTCCGAAGGGCCACTTACTAGCTGCGTGACCTAAGGCAAGTTGTTTAACCTCTTTGTGTCATAGTTTCCTCATTTTAATAATAGTGGCAATAATGAAATCTACCAGTAAGACTGAAGAAATCAATAACTGTAAAGTTCTTGGAATATTGAATAGCCCATCATAGTAAGTGCTCAATAAATGCTATTATTTATATATTTTACTTTACAGAGGTATGAACTGAAAATGGAAAGAGGTTAAAGGGATGTAGGGAAGGAAGAAGATTTAACTCCATCAATTAGCATCCTATGAATACTTCATTAGGCAGCTATTTTTTTTTTAATTGTAACCTTGGATTGGAGGTATTGATTCGTGACAATAATTATTCTTATAAATTGTACCAAGCATATAAGTTTTAAGGTTTTGCATTCCTTAGGAAACAACAGTCTCTTTTAATCAGTTTTATAAAACTGAGAGAACTGGGAAAGGATTTAAAAATAGGGGCTAAGAGGATCCCTATCAGTAAGGCCACCGACACCTTCCTTCTGAAGAGTGATGTTGACTTAAAGTTTCACAGCGATGTAACATTCATTCATTCATTCATTGACTCAACCACATTTAATGAGCAAGTGCCTGCTTTTTGTCAGGCACTGTCCATACCTACAAATATAAAGACCAGAGGACTAGTGCCTGCTCCCACAGTCTGCTGGGGAGATGGACATGCAAATGGTCCATGCCTGTTCATTATGACTGGTGACCAATGGAGACACAAATAAGATGCTGTGGGATCAAACGCCAGGTCTACCTGGGAGAGCCAGGGGAGGCTTCCCAGGGGAGTGAAGTTCAAGTCTTCTCACTCAGCATTCTCCCATGGCCTGTGCCTCTTTTCTACTGAGCATATTTCTGTACAAGGCCCTACTCAGAGGTAATTGAGTTATTGGATGTTTATTTTGAGTCAGGCACTGTGGTAAGCACTTCATGGCCATTATTTTTTAGCTATCATGTTAGCCTTAAGAAGGGAGTATTATGATCTCCAATTTACAGATGAGGAAACTGAGAATCAAGAAAGTTGACAGACAACTGGTATAAGGCAGTGTGGGGCTGGAGCTTCCATGCTGGTCTCCGCTCTGGTCCTTGTGCAAGTCTGTCTGGCCAGCCAACCCTGTTACACGTTAATTGCGTCTGCAGTGCCATCAGAAGGAAAACCTTTATGTCAAAGACACCCCGTCTGAGACTGCTGGGTTCTGAGGCTGTGTGATATGGCAGGAGGAGCTTGGGATCTGGAATCAGAAAATCTGGGTTTGCGCTGTTCTACTGCTTCTCAAAATGGGATACTGAGTGAGTCTCAAGCCTCAGCTTAATCATATGGAAAAATGGGTCTAGTGACATGCATAGTCTATCCTAGGGGTTTAACGAGGCTCCACAGAAAGAAAAATTCTGAAACAGTGCTTTATAAAACTAAAACCCACTGTAAGCATCAGTTACTGGAGAGGAAGTATATTGGTCAGGTTTCTGGTGTAGGCAGTGGGAAACATTCTAGCTAGTTTAAGCAGAAAAAGAGTTTAGTGCAGGGAAATAGAAGCTTAGCAAAATGTCAGAAGTTCTAGAAGACAAGCTCTACATTGTTAGCGGGTTTGGGAGATATATTTTTTTTTTAACTTTTAATGCTCTGTGATCAGGAATGTACTAAAGGAGACTGAAGGCAGACACGGGCCAAAACAACAATTTGGTTCAAATGCATGCATGTGATGATTTAGTGAAATGCCCACACACAGCTCCATCATATTTCTCCTTTCCAAAGATGGAACCAGACATGTGTTGACATCTACTCATCTTCACTGTATTGAGAGCTTAGGTGGGGTTGGAGGGTGGGGATTAGGAGGACCGGGACATCTGCAGCTACCAGAACTTTACCAAGCTAGCAACTATTCAGTGGACAGTCAGGAAGGGCACCACCAGCTGTGAGGACCAGCGGAGAAGAGCTGTGAATGGAGCCAGGAGTTCAGAAGGGAAGACAGTGGGCAGAGGTCACATAGAGGGTGGGGCTTCTCCATGAACTCTCACATCAGCTCTGCCTACAGCTCACTTTCACTGATCATCGGGAGTGTGATGGGTGGGTAAGTCAGTCCAGCTGAAAGGATGGGAAATGGGATGTAAAGGGAGGTCAAGGTTAAAATGTGCAAGTCCTCCTTTTGCTGGAAGACATATGAAATAAAACATATTTGTGAGCCACCCTAGTGTATTAAGACATGCACTTCCAATACTTTCCTTGATGCAATGCCATTCTGTGTTTACACATTCATTTTCATGCAATGATCAGTTTGGAGGAATTTCAACTTCCTTCATTTTCAGCTAAGTGAAATTTATCTTACTCAAATACCCAGCCAAGATGAAAAATGAGCATTTTTTTTCTAATTTAAAATAATCATCACTAAAAGAAATCTAATCACTCAGTTCAGTTGCTCAGTCATGTCCAACTCTTTGCAACCCCATGGACTTCAGCATGCCAGGCCTCCCTGTCCATCGCCAACTCCCAGGATTTACTCAAACTCATGTCCATTGAGTCGGTGATGCCATCCAACCATCTCATCCTCTGTCGTTCCCTTCTCCTCCTGCCTTCAATCTTTCCCAGCTGCCGGGTCTTTTCCAGCGAGTCAGTTCTTCGGATCAGGTGGCCAAAGTATTGGAGCTTCAGTTTCAGCATCAGTCCTTCCAATGAATATTCAGGACTGATTTCCTTTAGGATGGACTGGTTGGATCCCCTTGCAGTCCAAGGGACTCTCAAGAGTTTTCTCCAACACCACAGTTCAAAAGCATCAATTCTTTGGCACTCAGCTTTCTTTGTAGTCCAACTCTCACACCCATATGTGACTCCTGGAAAAACCATAGCTTTGACTAGACAGACCTTTGTTGGCAAAGTAATGTCTCTCTGCTTTTTAATATGCTGTCTAGGTTGGGAAATCTATAATAAGAAATTAATCTTTCCAGTGACTTTTTGGGTAAAGACAGGTATGAGGCATCTCTTAAAACTTAGCTGTTCTCTTCTTATAAGCTGTGATACATTCTTTTATAAACATGTCAGAAACATCACCTCTGGTTGCCATGGAGATGGTTGTCTTCTGCACATCTGCTTTCCCAAGGATAGGATCAATGGTGGGGTTGGCAGGGATGTAAGGAGAGGGAGGAGTTACTGAAAATGAAGGTAATGGAGTTCCTGGTGGTCCAGTGGTTAAGAATCTGCCTGCTGATGGAAACAGTGACAGACTTTATTTTCTTGGGCTCCAAAATCACTGCAGATGGTGACTGCAGCCATGAAATTAAAAGACGATTGCTCCTTGGAAGAAAAGCTATAATAAACCTAGGTAGCATATTAAAAAGCAGAGACATTACTTTGCCAACAAAGGTCCATATAGTCAAAGCTGTGGTTTTTCCAGTAGTCATGTATGGATGTGAGAGTTGGACATGAAGAAGGCTGAGTGCTAAAGAGCTGATGCTTTCAAACTGTGGCACTGGAGAAGACTCTTAAGAGTCCGTTGGACAGCAAGGAGATCAAACCAGCCAATCCTAAAAGAAATCAATCCTGAATATTCATTACAGGGATTGATGCTGAAGTTGAAGCTCCAATACTTTGGCCACCTGATGTGAAGAGCTGACTCATTTGAAAAGACCCTGATGCTGGGAAAGACTGATGGCAGGAGAAGATGGGGACGACAGGATGAGATGGTTGGATGGTGCTATTGACTCAATGGACATGAATTTGAGCAAGTTCCAGGAGATGGTGAAGGACAGAGAAGCCTGGCGTGCTGAGTCCATGTGGTCGCAAAGAGCTGGACACAACTGAGTGGCCAGCAATAAATCTTATAAACATATTATAGATGTACACAAGGTTTAGCCACAAGATTTTTTCTTTATTGGATTCAAGATAGTTTCCAAAGTAGGGGACTATTTAGCACATTCATAGAATGAGATATTCATAGCCATAAAAATATCTAGGTTATCTTCCTGATTTGTTTCCAAACCTTTAATCTCATTTGTAATTGAAAGAGGATGAACTTTGGTGACACAAGAGGCAGGATTAAGGTCCTCACTCCAACTACTTTCTGGCTGTGTGACTTAAGCCTCTGTTTCCCTATCCTGCAAAATGAAGTCAGAAATAATATCTAAATTGTGGTGAAAATCCTGGGCTGAGATGCAAGGAAGTACCTTGTAAGCCCTTAAGTCATGGAGAGCTCAAGATTATGATAATTTCTTCTGAATATGCCTAAAATCATGCCCAGAGCCCTCTTGCATTGTAAGCAGGATTATTCTTGGAGAATCTACCTGCTGTTCTTCTACCTGCAGCATAACAAAATATCTGAGCCACATGGATCTCTTTCTCTCACCCAGAGTCTGTTTAGGACAATATCAGCACACAGGGAGCCTGGGTAATAGAGGACTGGCGGACGGGGAGGATCTCCCATGACCAACCCACTCACAGCCACCGAGTGGGAGCTATGACTTAGCTTAGTAAGGGAGGTGACCTCAGACATGAGCACACAGAGTTCCCTCACTTGGGTGACATGTCCAGCATCGCTGCTGTTACCACGCTTTCTGTAACATCTCCATGCTTTTTATTTTTTAAACTAACTCGCTTTTTAAGACTAAGATGAATTTATTTACAAAGGAAACTTTACAACATGATGATTTATGAAAACCAAAAGAGTTACTTGCTAAAGTAGAAGTTGACCAAAGCATATGCAGAATGAAATAATGAAATTAAATTCTAGCTAAACGTTCTTGTCTGCTGAAGCCTGGTCCTGAAACACGTTCTCAGTTTAAGAGGAAAGTGCCAAATGTCAAGAGTTGGGTCCTGCAAGCACCAAAATGAGAATTTCTCTTTGCCCTGTAATCTGAAGGATAAAAAGAGAAATGAAATGTGATTCATCTTTTCACTAAGTTACTTTCTCTTAAGACTACAATTCCTGAAATCACCCCTCATAGAGAAAAAGTACTGATACAGTCAAAGCAATAATTGAGAAATACTGATACAAAGTCTCCCACAGCCTCCCCAAGCATTTCAAAGATGTGAAAATTGTGGCCAAAACAAAAGAAGAAACTTATTCAAAAGCCTGCTGTGATCACTGATCCAAAGCTGAGATGAGATACAGTGCCTGGCTCCAAACAGCCTAGCAGATCTTATGAGAAAGTTCAGTTTTAAAAGATAAACAAGCTGAGCAACGACAAGCTTTGAATCACCAAGACTTCTGTCTTGAAGAAATTACAGCTGCTTTTTTGCATGTGTGGCTCTGCATTTAGGAAAAAGGACAAAAACCACTATGCGTCCTTCAAAGAATCTATATTTTGAATTATAGAATTTCTGTGAAGCGCTTCTATATTTAAGCGTGGAGTTCAACATATAACAGAGACAAAGCTGCTTCGTCCACTGTGTCTGACAGTTAGATTCTAATTTAAAGATTGTCAGTATTGCTGTACTCACATGCTTGTGAATTTCTGTACATACTGTGCACTCATAAGGTGCTTCTGCACACATTGACTTACTGGGTTATCACTCTAACCACGTGATGGAGGTATTGTTGTTCTTTGTGGGTCCAGCTAGAGATGCTAAGAATCCAGAACAGGGGCTTAACTGGGGTCATGTGACTAGGAAAGGCTGAGCCTGGGATGGGACTGGAGCCCAAAGCCAGAGGTCTTTTCCCTCCCTGAGTTGCCTCCTGTCTCCCTGGCCACCAATTTCTGCCATTTCACGTGAGCTGTGGGGCTGTTGCGTTGGCCCTTAATGCTGGGGAGGAGTTTCTGAGCTGAAATAGAGAGCTGCTCAAGGCTGAATGTCTTTGGGCTGAAAATGTTTAACAGAAGGAGTGGGAAGAGCAGATGCTGTGATGGAGAAGGATCCCACATTAGGACACCACCAGTGGGGTCATCCTACAAGGCAGTTTCAGTTTTTAAGGTCTCAGCAAGACTGGCCACTTCCCCAGAAAACTTCCCTGACCTGTCAAACAACATAGTGTCTCTGGTTTATGGCCCAGTTGCGTCTAGTTGTTTCCTAGTAATTTTGCTTACTATGTCCCTTGGACTGCAAGGAGATCAAACCAGTCCACCCTAAAGGAAGCCAACCCTGAATATTGAGTGGAAGGACTGATGCTGAAGGTGAAGCTCCAATACTTTGGCCACCTGATGCAAAGAGCCGACTCATTAGAAAAGACCCTGATGCTGGGAAAGATTGAAGGCAGGAGCCAAAGGGGACGACAAAGGATGAGATGATTAGATGGCATCACCGACTCAATGGACAATGGACTCAATGGACATGAGTTTGAGCAAACTCTGAAGATGATGAAGGACAGGGAAGCCTAGCATGCAGTAGGCCATGGAGTAGCAAAGAGTTGGACATGACTGAGCAACTGAACAATGGTTTTGATAGCTTAAAATGACTTATTAGACGGATTTTCTGCTGGCTGTTTGCATCCTTCATCGAACAGGGAGCTCTACAGAGTGGGGATGTGCTTGTTAATTCCTGCTGCCTCCCAGCACTAGCACTGAGGGTCATACAGCAGTCAGTGCTCTGTTGATATTTGTTGATGAATCAACACTCTGTTGGGGGGAAGGAAGGGAGGCACCCTTGGGTGCATGTTCTAGAAAGTTAAGGAAGCAGTGTAGCATGTCGGTTCTCAGTTGTGGTCTGGGGACCCTTAGGAGTCCCTGAGAGCCTTTCATGGGGTCCACCAGGTCAAAACTATTTTTGTAATAATACTAAGATGCCATTCACTTTTCTCCGTTCTGTCATGGGTATACAGTAGAGTTTTTTGGAGGTCCCCTGATGCATGATAACTAATGGCTCTGATGACTAATGGAACGTGTGTTGTGTATTCTTGGGCTTTAAATGTTTTTCCAGTTTTAATTTCTAATATGGTGATTCATCTAACCCACAGAATCAAAAGCTCTTTGGGATCCTTGGTGATTTTGAAAGCTGTCAAGGAGTCCTGAGACCACAGCGTTGGAGGAAAGTAAGCGCTTGGTTACTGGTAAGAGTGAGCCCTTCAGGAGATGGGGGGCTTGGGCTCAAATTCTGACTGTGTGTGGTCTTAGGTGAACTATGTAACCTCTTGATGGCTTAGTTTCCTCACCTGTGAAGTAGGGTGACAATACAGTCAGTCACACATGACGTGAGGTTGTTGGGCAGTTTAAATATGAGCTGATTCCTGTAAAAATTAACTAGGACACTACCTAGAACAGTAAGTGTTCTAGAAATATTAGCTATTATGGAGGTACCAAAGATGTTAAGAGACTTGTCCCAGGTCACCCTGGGAGTGAGTGGTAGAGATTCGCCTGAGCCCTTGGTGGGATTGAGGGTGTATCTAGCTCTTTCCATGCCTGGAGATGCAGAAGCTGGCAGAGAGGGTCATTCTTCCCCTCCTAGGCTGGGTACCAAGGAAGCCAGAGAGAAGGATGTTTGACTGGTGACTATGTCAGTGGTCAATCCCTGCCTTCCGGGCCTTGAGGAGGGGCTGGCACGGAGAGAGGGGAGCCCAAGGACAGCGGCTTGGCCAGGTTGCCTGGGAGGGTCTCGCAGGCCCCAGGACCTGGCACCTGCCTCTGAGAAGGCAGCAGGCCTGGCCCGGGAGAAGCATGGGTTTCTGGAAATGCACATCAGCACATTCGTTACTGTGTTATCAGCAAATTGCAGAGGAGGCCAGGAAGCAAGGGACGGATCCTCTTACTCGTGATGAAATGCTCTCTGGTCAAGTATGAAAAATGTTTGAGGAATGAGTTCCCAGCCATGGTGTGAAAACAGATGTTGGATTCTTCTTCTTTTTTTTTTTAAATTTTCCCCTCTGACACAGTTCAGGAAGAAAAGAGCAAGAATCAGACACACAGGGCAGTTGGAAGCTCAGCTGCTCACGTGTGTAAAAGGCCCTGGAATGACGTCAAGAGTGAGATTTCCACCGTCAAGGCTGCAGGAACTGCAGGCGCCTTCGTTCACTATCTGGTTCTACGTAAAGGGAAACCGAGGCCCAGCTGAGATGGAAGAGGATGTCCAAGATCATGTGGCTTGGCCAGGGTTCCCTGAGCCTTTTGCTAAAGACTGAAACCAGATAGGCAACATTCACAACATTAAGGTTTCCCAGGAGGCGCAATGGTGAAGAACCTGTCTGGCAATGGAAGAGACACAAGCTTGATTCCTGAGTCGGGAAAATCTCCTGGAGAAGGAAACGGCACTCACTCCAGGATTCTTGCCTGGGAAGTCCCATGGACAGAAGAGCTTGGCAGGGCTGCAGTCCATGGGGTCACAAAAGAGTTGGGCACAACTTAGCGACTAAAATAATCAAAATCCTGAGTCCATAAACAATGAAATTGGAACAATGGTTTTTATGATAAAGGCAAAAGTCTTACCTAATTTTGCTGTTTAAAATAATCAAGTAAAATAGTCAACATATCCTTTCTCTCAAAAATACTCTGTGTTTATGAGGGACTGGAAGCAACTACTGAGGCATTCAGCGGAGGTTTACTAGTGGAAAGAGATCAGACTTTGATGTCAAGGGCAAGAGTTAAAGACCCTGGATATGGAACTTCCCTGGTGGTTCTGTGGTATAAAGAATCCACTTTCCAAGGCAGGGGATGTGGGTTCGATCCCTGGTCTGGGAACTAAGATCCCACATGCTGTGAAGCAACTAAGACTATATGCTGCTGCTGCTAGAGAAACCCACATGTCACAAAAAAATAGAAGCCTGTGCATCGTAAGTAGAGAAATTCCGCATGCGGAAATGAAGATCCAGCCCAGCCAAAAAAAAAAAAATCCTGCATCTGCCATTCAATTGCTGTGTGACCTTGGGCAAGTGTCTGAGCCGCAGTTTTCCCTTTGGGGATAATGACGCTTTCTTGAAAGGGCTGTTGGGAAGAAAGCAGAATTTCTTCTCTGAGCAATCCTTCTGTGCCAAGCACTAGCCCATGTGTTCTCATAGAGGAGATGCATTCCATCATTCTAATAACTCAGTGGCCTAACTATGGTAGAAGGCCCATCCTACAGATAAGAAAATGGGGACCCAGAGTCTAAGAACCAGCTCACTTAAGGTCACTGAGCCAGTAAGGATCAGAGGTAGAATTTGAACTCATGCTGTCTGACTTCACAGGCCTCAGGAACACATGTTAGGTGCAAGGATAGTGGTAGCACCCAAACAATGCTGCATAAATGGCAGCCAGTATTGGTATTTTTACCTGGTGACTCAGAGGGTAAAGACTCTGCCTGCAAGGCAGGAGACCCAGGATCCATTCCTGGGTTGGGAAGATCCCCTGGAGAAGGGAATGGCAACCCACTCCAGTATTCTTGCCTGGAGAATTCCATGGACAGAGGAGTCTGGTGGGCTACAGTCCATGGGGTGGCAAAGAGTCAGACATGACTGAGTGACTAACATCACACTGATATTATTAAAATAATCATCTTTCATTTCACTTGGCTTATGCAGCATCACAAAGACCATATCATTTTCAGCTGATTATTGAAAAGAAGTCAGGAAGTAGTACCAAGAAATATCTTTGGGTAGACAAAACCCAAAGTCTCTTTGGTCTGTAGCCTGGGGAACTAATATGGTGGTGTTGACTTAGGGGTGCCATCTTGAGAGATGTGAGAAAAAGAAATAAGCACTTTGAGTGAATGCCTACAACACAAAATTAATCACAGAAACCCTACATTGAGCCCTTGCAATGGATATTCCTGGATAAACTAAACTGTCATATTAATCTGCTTTGAGCTGGAATTACACATCCCACTGGAGGTATCAAGTCTTTGGAGCTCAGTCTTCTTTATGGTCCAGCTCTCACATCCTTACATGACTACTGGAAAAACCATAGCTTTGACTGAGCACCTAAGAACTGATGCTTTTGAATTGTGGTGCTAGAGAAGACTGTTGTGAGTTCCTGGGACAGCAAGGAGTTCAAACCAGTTAATCCTAAAGGAAAACAACTCTGAATATTCATTGGAAGGACTGATGCTGAAGCTGAAGCCACCTGATGCAAAGAGCCAACTCATTGAAAAAGACCCTGATGTTGGGAAAGACTGAGGGCAGGAGGAGAAGGGGAAGACAAAGGATGAGATGGTTGGATGGCATCACTGTCTCAGTGGACACGATTTTGAGCAAACTCTGGGAGAAAATGAAGGACGAGGAAGCCTGGCATGCTGTGGTTCACGGGGTTGAAAAGAGTCAGACACGACTTAGTGACTGAACGACAACAGCAACACTGCAGGTACCTTGGTTCTCTGATGCTGGTCACAAGGTCAGGTTGACAGGTCTATATAAATGTCTTGATTGAAACAAATGGGTCATGACAGAGTAAACATCTTAAAAAAAATTTCATCCTCTATCATTATGTGGGGTTCATGGGAGGAATATTAGTGACAGGCCTTCTCCTTGATGAGAAAGTCAGGGTCCCCTCAGCCTAGAGTTACAGCCTTTGTACGAGCAGAGGCTGTCTGGGGTTGGCATAGGAGTTCAGAAAAAGCTGGAGGACCCATTGATCTCTGATGCCTATAAAAGTGTAGCAGCCATACTTGCATGGAAACTGACTACACGTATATAATACTGCATTTTGTTGTAAGATTTTTGCATTTGTACAGCCATTACCCTGATTAAATTGAGTTTTTTGGTGTATGGTAAAAAAACTTTTTGTGTCATTTGTCTTTCCTTGGTGGTTTTCAGATGTCTTGGGTGAGTTTTACAGAAGAGTTTTCTGAGTTCAATAACTTGGGGGCGATTTCCCAGTGAAGGAGACTTAAAGTATAACATGACAAAAAGCACACATATGTGTACAGTTGAATGAATTCTCACGAACCCATGTGACCAGCACCCAGCTCATGAAACATTAGCAACAACACAGAGCCCTCCTTGTGTTACCCTACAGTAACCACCTCACTAAAGGGTAACTACTATCCTGAATTCTTACACCACAGATTGACTTTGCCTGTTTTTGAACTTTTTATCAGTGGAATCTTATTGATAAAAGATGTACTGTTTTTTGTCTGGTTTCTTTGACTCAATATCATCTTTGTGTATTGTTTCATATTTTTACCCGTGATTATAAACCATGCACTCTCGTTACTGTATAGTGTTCTCTTCTATGGATATATCAGGGTTTAATGAGCCAGTCTCTGTTGATGGGACTTTGCGTGCATATGTGCCCCATCTCTTCAGTCGTGTCTGACTCTTTGTGGCCTCAAGGACCATGGCCAGCCAGGCTCCTCGGTCCATGGGATTTTTCCAGCAACTCCACCGGAGTGGGTTGCCATACCCTCCTCGAGGGAATCTTCCCGATTTAGGGATCGAATCCGAGTCTCATGTGTCTCCTACATTGCAGGCGGATTCTTTACTGCTGGGCCACTGGGGAAGTCCAGTGAACCTTTGGCCCAATGTATAATGTTGTGAGCATTCTAATGTGTCTTTTGGTGTATGTATGTTTACATTTCTGTTGGGTACACCCAGAAGTGGAATTGATCAGAGAGGATGCGACAACTTCCCCAAAAGGATGAAGGGGAGCTCTCCCAGCTGAGGAAGGGTCCATGCACAGCTATGTAGGTGTAAAAGAGCCAGAGACATTTGGGGAACACTGGGTAACCCACGGATTGACTATGCAGTGCCTGTGAAGTCTAACTGACGAAATCTCCCTCCCTTTGGACACGCCATCTCTCTCCCTCCTCACCTCTATCTATGTCCTTATTCTTCAGTGCTTTCTATCTCTATGTTTTTTTTGTTTTCTTTTTTTTTTTTTCTTTGTTTTTGTGGGCAAGGAGGAAGGGAGAGGCTTCTGACTGCCTTTGCCTGGGTGGTTAACCCCTCTGAGCTCCTATAGGTCACCATGATACTCATTAACAAAGATCTGCCCCTGTTTCACTGGCATTATCTGTTGGTCTCATCTTTCTTTCTTTTTAAACAATTTATTTGACTTACCAAGTCTTGAAATTAAAAGGCGCTTGCTCTTTGGAAGAAAAACTATGACCAACCTAGACAGCATATTCGGAGAAGGCAATGGCACCCCACTCCAGTACTCTTGCCTGGAAAATCCCATGGATGGAAGGGCCTGGTAGGCTGCAGTCCATGGGGTCACTAAGAGTCGGACAGGACTGAGGGACTTCACTTTCACTTTTCACTTTCATACATTGGAGAAGGAAATGGCAGCCTACTCCAGTGTTCTTGCCTGGAGAATCCCAGGGATGGGGGAGCCTGGTGAGCTGCCTTCTAAGGGGTTGCACAGAATTGGACACCACTGAAGTGACTTAGCAGCAGCAGCAGCAGAAAGCATTTTAAAAAGCAGAGACATTATTTTGCAGACAAAGGTCCATCTAGTCAAGGCTATGGTTTTTCCAGTGGTGAGGTATGGATGTGAGAGTTGGACTGTGAAGAAGGCTGAGCGCCAAAGAATTGATGCTTTTGAACTCTGGTGTTGGAAGAGACTCTCCCTTGGATTGCAAGGGGATCCAACCAGTCCATCCTAAAGGAAATCAGTACTGAATATTCATTAGAAGGACTGATGCTGAAACTGAAGCTCCAATACTTTGGCCACCTGATCCAAAGAACTGACTCGTTGGAAAAGACCCAGCAGCTGGGAAAGATTGAAGGCAGGAGGAGAAGGGGACAACAGAGGATGAGATGGTTGGACAGCATCACCAACTCAGCAGACATGAGTTTCAGTAAATTCTGGGAGTTGGTGATGGACAGGGAGGCCTGGAGTGCTGCAGCCTGCGGGGTCACAAAGATTTGGACACTACTGAGCGACTGAACTGAACTGAACCGAGTCTTAGTTGAAGCACATGGATCCCACATTCAGGATCTTACTGTGGCATCTGGGGTCCAGTTTGCCAACCAGGGATTGAACCCTAGACCCCCTGCATTGGGAGCTCAGAGTCCCACCACTGGACCACCAGGGAAGTCCCGGGTCTTGTCTTTCTTCTCACTAGACTGAGTTTCCAGAAGGACAGAATGGGCTCGCTCAGTATCATCTCTTTGCACCTCGATCCACTCTGCCCTTTTCCTGCCCTGTTCTCCGTCCAGGGAAGCTGACCTTTGTGAACAGCATGAGGAAGCCTCCTTGCCCTTTGCTTCTGGCTCTGGCCAAGGTGTGAGTCCCCAGAGAAGACTGGAGGTAGGGAGGAGAGAGAGCGCAGGTGATCTTTCCCCGAACTCTTGCTCTTCAGGGCTACCTTGGGCTGGCTGTAGCTGTAGGTCGTAGCTTCTCTGCAGTAAGCAACTCCTTCCTCCAGGCCTAGAGGTACTATCAGCCCCAGAACTTCTGAGCTCAGTGTGCTAGACTCTCCTTGAAGTTCTTCTGCCCTTCAACCAGTACTGCTTGAGCTTTCCTAGTTTATGTGTGTACGTCCTGGGACCTTGACTGATAAATGCATTTCGTTCAATTCCGTACACACTTAGCACACAGCCTGGTACACAGCCTCTTTCAGTGAAGTCTTCCTAACTAAATAAACAGGTAAAGAACTGGGAGAGGATAAAGATGGAGGAGCTGGCCATAAGCCAGTAGTGAAGGGTCTTCAACACCCTTCTGAGAAGTTTAGACCATAATTCTCAAGACCAGGTACTGCAACCTCAAGTGTCCCTAGAGGTCAGGTATTTACAGGTGGGGATTGTGGAAGGAAGTGAATGCTGTCTAAGGGTGTGACTGCACTACTCAGCCTCAAACCGTTAAAGCTCTGTGGGAATTTGGACCCCATGTGGCCAGATCCTCTGATTTTTTTTTTCTGTGAAATTTCTGATTATTAATGTGAAATGCCAACATTTCAAATTTTAGAATTCTTTGCACTAGCAAAATGAAGTGTGGCTGCTAGTTTGTAAACTCTCTGTAGCTAGTGGGGAGCTGCTGGGCATTGTGAAGGCAGGAAGTGAGGGGCTCAGACATTGCACGGTGCTTCAAACAAGACCTTGCCAGTAAATGAACTGCAGGGACACTGGCCCCTTTGATCTTGGTCCCTCAAGCAGTTCAAATGTGCTGAGAGACACTTATGCGGAGAACACTAATCTGTCTCCCTGATGGGTATTTTTTTTTTTTTTTTAAATCAGGTTTTAGTTCTAAAAATAGTGTTTGGATTTCTCCACTTGAGTCAGGTTCCCAGCCACTTTCTCTATTTCTGCTTCAAGCTGGGAGCTCTGAGTTCTTTTGGGTTTTATCAAATTATACACTGTGCAAAGGCATCCATTTCACCAACAGATGGACTTAATGTGCATGAAAATACATGCCTTTTAAAGAAACTAAATTAGTAGTTCCACTTCTTTCCCCTTTTATTAAAGACAGAGTTCTAGGAGAGCTCTCTGCTATAAAGTCAGACTTCACAGACATCAGCAAAACGAGATTTACTTGAATGGAAATCGGACGGAACATCATCCAAGGCCTTCTCCACACTGAACCTGCCAGCTGCAAGCAGAGATTTGAGGACTCTGCCCTCAGTCCCAGCAGTGCTTTAAAGCAAAGAGGGAGAAGGAAAAATCTTGAAGCCGTATTGTTCTTTAAGAGTTGGAGGTTCTCTTGAAAGGATGGGTTGATAGCTTCCTTTCGTCGTGGGCAAGGTGGTGTGAAGATTGGAAGATGAGTGAAGCGAAGGATGCAATCCACGGAGCCCTGGAGGTGGAGTGGGAAAGTGAAAGTGCTGGCTGCTCGGTTGTGTCTGACTTTTTACCACCCCATGGACGGTAGCCCACCAGACTCCTCTGTCCATGGAATTCTCTAGGCAAGAACACTGGAGTAGGTTGCCATTCCCTTCTCCAGGGGATCTTCCCAACCCAGGAATAGATCCTGGGTCTCCTGCACTCCAGGCAGATTCTCTACTCTCTGAGCCACCGGGGAAGCCCAGTGACTCCGGTCCTAGTCCTGGCTTTGTCACTAACCTCTCTCGTTACTTGGATTTCTCTCCCCTCAGATGCCCTGCTTTCTTGCTTAGAATATTGAGACAATCACCCTATCCTGTCAGCCTGGAGACATCATTCTTAGAAGAAGGAGAAGGAAACATTATAAGGGAAAGCACCTTCTCTCCCATGCTTTTATGCATATATTTCTGTATTGTAATTATAAAAACAGTAATACGAATGTAGTCTGTGAAATCTCAATTAATACATTTTCAGAACAAATGAGCATTTTTGCTCCCATTTTCCCTCATGTATATGTGTCCTTGATGTTTTTAATGAAATTATACACTTATAGACATATAATGTAGACATTATGGTCTTTTTTTTTAATCTCATAAATAGAATTCAGCTATACATACCCCACAGTTTACTTTTTTTTTTTTAACTGAATAAACCAACCTCTGTCAGAATATACAAATCAACCACATTCTTTTGGTTGGTTTCACAGATGCCAAAGGCTTGATGCACCCCAGGTCTTTTAGCCATTTCCTACCAGCAGGTAACATGGTGCTACCAATGTTTCATTGTTCCTGAAAAAGCAGTGTACACCTCTTTGTATCCGTGTGAAAGTATTTCCCTGAGGTAGGTATCAAGAACTCAAATTGCTTGATTAAAGAGAATGAATGTTTAAAATTGTTATGGATTCTGCCAAATTGCACTCAAAAGAGTCCACTGACCTGCATTCCTGCAAGCAGTTTTTAAGAGCATGCCATTCCCCCTCCCTCACTGATACTAGATATTAGCCTTTTAATTTTTACTGATTTTCATCTGATGAGTGAAAGATGAAGTCTGGCTTGTCATTTTAATTAGTAGTCCCAGCTCACTAGCAAGAGAGCGTAACTTAACTTTTCCTATCTTTACTGGCTATTTCTAAAGGTGAAGTCCTTGCTGTATGTTAGAACAGCTCACATAAAAACCATGCTTGTAGAGGCCAGAATGGCATCTGTAGGAGAAAGGTTGTTTCGAGTTCTGACTCTTATACTTTATATGCTTGGTGACTTGCCAAGTTACTTCACTTTTCCTAGCCTCTGTGTTCTCATTTGTGAAATGAGGGGACACAGTTATCAATTGAATGCACGTGTCCTCCAAAATTCAGAAGTCTGATCATCAACGTGATGCTTTTTAGAGATGAGGCTTCTGAGAGGTGTTAGGGGTAGACAGAATCATGAAGGTGGGGCACCCATGATGGGATTAGTGCCCTATGAGAAGGACACCAGAGAGCCCCCGGCAGGTCTTTCTCTCTGTGTGAGGACATAGCAAGAAGGCATACAGCCATGAAGAGTGCTCCAACAGTGAACTAAACCGGCCTGCAGGTCAGTCTTGGATTTCCTACTGTACAGAAGTGTGAAGAATGACCTTCTACTAACAAGATCACCTTGTCTATGGCATTTTGTTGCGGTAGCCCAAGCAGACGAAAACCACTAGTGCTCGGCCTTTCCCTCTGCTGCAGATTGTCGTGAGAATTAAACATGAATGTGCATGAAAGTCCGTCATGATTCTGTAGTGGTCTGGGTTCCCCAGGGAAACAGAACCAATAGAATATATATACGTATGCATACATATATACATATATATGTGTTTGTGTACATATACATGTGCATACATATACGTGTGTGTACATATATATATATGTGTGTGTGTGTGTGTGTGTGTGTGTATGTGTGTGTAAAGAATTGGCTGATGCAGTTATGTATGGAGGTTAAGTCCCAAGAGCTGCAGTGGGTAAGCTGGAGACCCAGAGCTGATGGTGTAAGTTCCTGTCAGAATCTGAAGCCTTGGGAACTGCGAGAGCCCGTGGTGCAAATTCCAGCTTGACCCTGAGTCCAAAGGCAGGAGGAGACTGATTTCCCAGCTTGAAGACAGGCAGAGAGAGTGAATACCTCCTTACTCAGATTTCTGTTCTATTCAGGCTTTCAAAGGATTCAGATGAGGCCCATCCTTAAAGCATCTGCCTCCAATGCGGGAGACCCGGGTTCGATCCCTGGGTTGGGAAGATCCCCTGGAGAAGGAAATGGTAACCCACTCCAGTATTATTGCCTGGAGAATCCCATGGACGGAGAAGCCTGGTAGGCTACAGTCCACAGGTCGCAGAGAGTCGGACACGACTGAGCGGCTTCACTTCACTTCATCCACTTCAGGGAGGGCAATCTGCTTTACTCAGTCTACTGATTCAAGGGCTAATCTCATCCAGAAACACCCTCATATACCCCAAATGATGTTTAACCAGATATGTAGGCACCCCATGGGCCAGGCAAGTTAACACACGAAATGAACCATCCTTGTCAATTTGGACAAAGACAGGGACTTTTTGGTTAATCTAATTTGCTGGGGAAAGAGTCATTGCTAATCCTGATCCCTCTGCATTCTCTCCCTATTTGGTCTGTGGTGACCCTCAATGACTGAATAGCTGTTACAAAGGTGCGTTTCTATTAAAAAATGGGTGGAGCATCTTCTGTCTTGTTATTAGTGAAGGTGATTAATTTGTGTGGGGAGGAATGTTTGAAGTTGATTAGGATAAAGCCTCTAGTTCTGAGTGCCCACAGGAGATGGTCAGACCTGTTGAATCAGTTGTAGCAAAGATCTCCTGGGAAGAGAGTTTTCTAGGGAGGTTTTTGGCACCTTACCCCTCCAGCTGGAGGGAAACAAAACAGCCTCCCAGGTCAGCACTTGGATCTGTTCTTCCAGAAGCCTTTCTTGGGGCTTAGGGCGCTGGCTGGGGCGGGGAGCAGGGCTGGACACGCCACACCCTGGGCAGCCTTGCTTCTCCTCCCTCTGGTACTGGAGTCTTCCCGAGCACCCCAAGGTGCTGGTGGGTCTGAGAAATTGGCAGCCCTTCTCTGGGCCTGATGTCCCAGTCCATGCAACAGGAGGTTGGATTGCATCACCTCCAAAGACTGGGATAGCACAACCTCTTCAGCCCTCTTCCCGCTCTGACCCTCTGAGCTGAGGCCTCCAGGAGACTTCGTGCAGTCCTCTTCCCACCTGGACAGCAGGTGTGCACACTGGCGATCTGTGAGGGGTGAATGAAGGGCAGAGTGCTGTCACCACACACGGCACTGTCTTTGCAGCAGTGTTGTTACGGGCTTCCCGAGTGTCTCCGCAGTTAGCTCCGCCTACAGCCCTAGGAGGCAGGCACCACGATCCCTTCTTTAGGATGGTAACGTTTGGGAATGGCCACCCACTCCAGCATTCTTGCCTGGAGGATTCCATGAACAGAGAAGCCTAGTAGGCTACGGTCCATGAGGTCACCAAAAGTTGGACACAACTGAGCAATTTGCATTCACATAGGCAGTAAAGGCCCTGCAAGGCTAAGTAACTTGCCCAAGTAACCGGTAAGAGGTAGGATTCAAATTTAGTGCCTCTCTTCTATCACTAACCCTTTCAGCTGGGGCTTTGGATTCACTGTCAAAGCTGAGCAGACATTTCAAAAGTGTCTACTTCCACAGCCTGGCACGTGGCAGGTAGTCAGTAAGTGGAATGAACTGTGACTACTACAGGTGGACTCGGGATGCAGAGGGGACTGACTGGGGAAGGACTAGGGAGCAGATGTTCCTGTCTGTGTCCATCCTGCTAAAGAGTCAGATTAGGTGGCAGTGGTAGCTTCTGAGGTTCTCTGGGCTGTCCAGGTAGGAGAGGCTCTGGGTGAGATATCCTTAAATAAGGCTTCTTTCCTAAACACATCAGTGTGCCATCTCCTAGCCTGACTTTCCATTTTATCCCCACTTTCTCTGGCATAGTTCAGGATCCTATTAGCACCTACCCCCCATGTCTGAACTCTCGCTTCCTAAACCATTTCCAGGTTTAGGCTCCAAACAAAGTATCGCCTATGTCTACTCCCAGATTTGTTTTCCAACGAACAGCTCAGATGATGGAACTGCCCAGCTCAGGAACTTTCCAGGGTTGCACAATCTGGCTCAGACATAGCTTTCCAACCTTTTTGGTTTCAGTCCTTCAAGCATCTTATGCTACAAAGAGGGCTGTCTGTTTATTCTTGAAACAGTTATTGATGACCAGCATTGTGTTACTGTGGGCCAGCACTGTGTTGGTCCTCTGGGACACAAAGTCAAACAAGACAGCGTTCTTGCTGTAGAGCTCACTGTTTTACAGGCTTTTTTTGTTTTTCTGCTTGATACACCATTGGCACATGTGTGAATGCTGAGTCACTCCAGTCATGTCCAACTCTTTGTGACCCCATGGACTATAGCCCACCAGGCTCCTCTGTCCGGACTGGGATTCCCCCAGCAAGAATACTTGTGGAATTCTCCCAGCAAGAATACTGGAGTGGGTTGCCATTTCCTTCTCCAGGGAATCTTCCTGACCCAGGGATCTGGGTCTCTTGCATCTCCTGCATCGGCAGGAGGGTTCTTTACCACGAGCGCCACCTGCGAAGCCCCCTGCCATTGGCACACTGCTCTCATCCTAGTTGCTGACCTTCTCACCTGCCCTCCATCTGGGAAGCTCCTCCAGGCTGGGAGCTTAGCTTATTCGCTGCTGCCAAAGGGCCTAGGATTAGGCCAGTCAGGCAGCAGGAGCAAGGTAATTATTTGCTCAATCCTACCAGTGTGGAGGCTGGTGGTCTGACTGAGCCAGCTGGATGGATTTCCTCCTTAGAAACTGAAGAAATAAGATTTTAGAGCGGTGGCCTTAAGCACCTCCCAAACTGGGGCTGCATAGAGAATCGTCTGGAAAGCCTTTAAAGCTCTCAGAGCCTATGGGATTTCCCTGCAGTCCAGTGGTTAAGACTTCATGCTTCCATTGCCAGCGGGTGTGTTTTCAGTACCTGGTCGATGAACTAAAATTGCATGCTGCATTCCCTGGCCAAAAAATAGAAACAAAACGAAACTCTCAGGGCACCCCAAATCCACTGAGTCAGAATCGTGTAGGTGAGACCCAGGCTCGCCCACTCTGTGAGGCTCCTTCGCTCCTCCTGACAAGCAGTGATATCTGAGAACAAAGGCCCTAGGGGTATGAGTGTTCTTCTCCAGGCTATGGGTTATCAGCCGAGGGGATTTTGCACATGGGCTATAAAACATAAAATGAGTTTGTTGTAATACTGTCCTTAGAAGGAAAACTTGGTAATTTTACAAAGAAGAGTCAATTCATAAGAGCAAGAGTGAATTTACAGCTATCCAAAGTTCAAGTGCTATATTTCAGAAATGAAGCCTTAACCTAAAGGAGAGCAATATTCGGGAGAATGAGGCTGTAAAAACTTACCAGCGGGTAGGTAAATATAGAACCTAAGCCTTAGAGAGAATGGGGCAATAAAGAAACAGTAGCCCATTTGCTTTTTACCAAACACTAGTCCCCAAACCAACACTATTAACCAATCACCATCTGGAGAAGTGATGGCCAGTCACTCGGTCTTGGATTAGTTTGTGGGAAAAACCATCAGCTGACAGTTGAACCAGAAGGTAGATAGAGCAGGGTAGGGAGGAGGGAGAGGAAGGTGGCTCTTAGTACAGTCCTTCTCTGATTCCCTCAAAGTGACTGAGTTCATTTTAAAAGAGGAGGCAGGCTCCTACATGGAATCACCAAAATTACCTTCTGTAATTGTGCTGCATTTGAAATTTATATTCTGTAGTTTGTATCAATGCATGCATACAGATGCTTTTCACTGTTACCAGAACAGTGTAAAGTCTGCAGCAAACTAGCTCAGCTGTTTATAACCCACTTCTTGTTAAGTGCACATTCTAACAACATTCTTGACTTTTGGCCCACTGATGAGTAAGGATGGACTGCAAGGAAATGGAACCGCGTTGCTGGCTAAAACCTGTGACATCACCTTTCCAGGTAGCGCAGTGGTGAAGAATCTGCCTGCCAACACAGGAGATGTAGGAAATGCAGTTTTGATCCCTGGATGGGGAAGATCCCCTGGAACTGGAAATGGCAACCCCCGCCAGTATCCTTGCCTGGCGGGCTGCAGTCCGTAGGATCGCAAACGTGTCAGACGTGACTGAGCTCACGCAGGCACAAAAGCCTGTGAGAGGGCTCATGTGAAGCAAGTTCTGATTGTAGCAAAAAGCATGGCCTCTTAGCAAGGTCAGCATCCTGGTCCCCCCAGTTTCTTTAGTCATAGAAGAAACACATGTGTTTCCTCTCAGCCCTCTGAACTCCCACATACCGCAGATTCCCCAGAATTTTCTGCTCATGAGGCATGGCTGACACAACCTGTGAATGGTGGACACGCATTACCCATATCTCTTCTGCTCACCTAACTCTTCCCATGGTCCATCAGACTTTACTCACAAATCCATATGCAAAGATAAGATTATTCCTGATTTCAGAATGGTGCTAACTGAGTATTTAAGCCAATGGAGAGCCTTTCTGAGTGTGGGCTCCGAGGAAGGTCGCCCTGGTCCAGATAAAGGAACTGCACTGGTGATGAGATGCAGAATAGCATAAACTTTCAGAAAGAGCTCAGCAACTGGTGTGATGTTCAAACCTGAAAGACTTATAATTCCATTTCTGGAGATGCATCCTAATGTCAAAAACATAAGGTTTTCTAAAAGGCTTTGATTACAAAGCTGTTTATTATAGAATTGCATAGAGTAATGAACAACTAAATATAACCTAAGTATGTATGTAATGAAGAGTCAACTCATTGGAAAAGACCCTGATGTTGGAAAGATTGAAGGCAGGAGGAGAAGGGGATGACAGAGGATGAGATGGCTGGATGGCATCACTGACTCGATGGACATGAATTTCAGCAAGCTCTGGGAGTTGGTGAAGGACAAGGAAGACTGGCGTGCAGTCCATGGGGTTGCAAAGATTCAGACAGGACTGAGCGACTGAACCGAACTGAATTAGTAGATATTTCCTCAGCAGAATATTATGCACCCAGTAAAAGCCGTGAAGACTACTTCAATGCATGGCAGAATGTGTCTGCATAAATGTGAATTGTAAAGTGGGCAGGGGCAAGATAGGGGTAGGGGATCAAGAGGTACAAGTCACTATGTATAAAAGAAATAAGATACAAGAATATATGGTACAACACAGAGAATATAGCTAATATTTCATCATAATTCTAAGTGAAATATAACCTTTAAAAACTGTGAATCGATATGTGGTACACCTGAAGCTTATACATCAATTGCACCTCAAAAAATGTTAAATGGAAAAGCAAAAAGACATAGTATTGTATGCTACATGCTATGATTCCATATATTTCTCCAAGGGAATATCAACTACTTTACAGTCTTTAGGTTATGGGTCCTGTATCTTATTTTCAATTCATTCCAAACTTTATTTGATGAGTATTTATTTTTAAATTGTATTATGTCTTTTCACTGCAGCCTGATTTTTCTGAGGGTCCACATGACTTGAGAGCTTCAGGGTAATGGAGCAACAACTGTCAGACAATTTTGCATGTTTAATACAGCTCATAGCATGTGGCACAGGAGACTGAGAAAGGGGTCAAGGGGGTTCTTTGAGAAGGGAAAGCATTTTTTTTTGCCTGGATTTTCACTGATTTGTGTTAAAGACTGAGGGCAGGAGGAGAAGAGCGATAGAAGATGAGATGGTTGGATGGCACCACTGACTCAATGGACATGAGTTTGAGCAACTCCAGGAGATAGTGAAGGACAGGGAAGCCTGGTGTGCTACAGTTCATCAGTTCATGGGGTTGCAAAGAGTTAGATACAACTTAGCAACTGACCAAGAGTTCATCAGAAGTGCTTTCAGCCTGAGAATTAACATGAAGTCTACAGACTGAGATTTAAAAGTTCCTAGGTTTGGATCCAGCTCCACCTCTTATTTAGGGGCTTCCCAGGTGACTCAGTGGTAAAAGAATCCTCCTGCCAATGCAGAAGATGAAGGAGAAGCATGTTCGCTCCCTGAGTCTGGGAGGTCCCCTGGAGGTGGAAATGGCAATCGCTCCAGTATTCTTGCCTGGAAAATCCCATGGACAGAGGAGCCTGGCTGGCTATGGTCCAGCGGGTGGCAAAGAGTCAGACACAACAAGCACACACACACACACACACACACACGTCACCTTTTATTAGCCATGTGATTTCTGACTCTCAGTCACTACAGCTGTGAAATGGGAAGGGTACCCTCTTTGTCAGAGGACAATCGAGAGAATGCCGTTAGAACATTGGTCTGGATGCACAAGACTTGTCCTGGGAAAATCATTCTGTGAAATGTTGGTTGTTGGTTGCACCACAAAGCCTCATGCCCCATACTTCTCGAGGGGATTAGCAGGCCAAGGTTTGGCAATTGAGATGGCTAATTAGTTTCCAAATACATTGTTTCCAGTAAAATTATCTTTTCAAAACAGTTTATGGTGTTTCATGTCTCACAAACCACAAAGTTCATTGTGCATCATTTTTATAGCTTCATGAGAAGTGTTCCTTTTTATGTTTTTAAAGTATTCCAAGAAAAATAAAAGAAGGTTGTATCACAGTCAAAAAAAAAACAAAAAAAACAAAAAACAGATCTCCTTTGAATTCTAGAGATGGTCAAACCTAATGACTAGAAAAAGACAAAAGCATCTAGGAAAGTTTCATTAAACATTGTAATATGAGTAAGTCATGATTCTGTTTGTTCTCCATTCATGCATTTGTTTGTTGGTTCACACATTCTGTAAGTATCTGCTGAGTGCCTGGGTTGGGTACTGGGGATAGAAACATGAATAAAAAGTGATTCCCTTGCCTACCCTCCCCTGAGGCTCTCTTTCTGGGTGACAGGCTTGTAAGTAACAATGACACTACTCTGGACACAAAGGATGCAAGAGCCATGGTTGGAGGGACCAACTCCAGCTAAAGCAGTTGAAGATGGCTTCTCAGAAGGTGGATCTTCACTCTCCCAAGCCCTTCAGAATGCGGGAACCTACCTGTCCCCACGGTGTAGTGTAGTTACAGGTTGGTCTGACTCTTGGGTCATGAAGAGTGGATTAGAAAAGAGAGACACTCTGAAGAGGCCCCCTTACCACTGTCAGCACCAGGGCCTAAGGCTTGGTCCAGGGTGAAAACCACTAGTGAAATAAAAGCTGAGTTTTCTTGATTCCAGCTTCCTACATGCCCATCTAACTGAGAGCACCCTTTGGAAAATATACTAACAGGTTTACCAGGCTGCAGAAAGAAGGCCCCTGCTTGTGAGTGGGCATCTTTAGGAGACCCAGTGCATCTCTTTGACTACCTGGATCAGAGTCATCTGCAGGTGCTTGTTAGAAGCCAAATCCTGCTTGTCCACAGTGAAGGAACTAAGAATCTCTGGGAGTGAGGCTGGTGATATGTTTTCGAATGGGCCCTTGGTCATTCTTGCACACATCCTAATATTTAGGAAGATACGGTATATAGGGGGTTTCCCCGGTGGCTCAGTTGCTAAAGAGTCCGCCTGCAATGTAGGAGATGTGGGTTTGATCCCTGGGTCAGGAAAATCCCCTGGAGAAGGGTATAGCAACCCATTCCAGTATTCTTGCCTGGAGAATCCCATGGACTGAGGAGCCTGGCGGGTTACAGTCCATGGGGTTGCAGAGTTGTACACAGCTGAAGTGACTGAGCACACACATGTACAGGATATAGCTTCAATGGAATATTACTCACCCATAAGAAGAACGATATTTTGCCATTTGTGGTAACATGGATAAACCTGGAAGTTTATACTAAGTGAAATGTCAGACAGGAAAAACCAAACATCACATGATTTCACTTACATATGGAATCTAAAAAACAAACCAACTAAACAAAACAGAAACAGACTCGTAGATGCAGAGAAAGAACTAGCGGTTGCTGGAGGGGAGGGGCAGGGGAGATAAAAAAAAAAGTGAAGGGGATTAAGAGGTGCAAGCTTCCAGGTATAAAATCATAGGCATAGAGTGTACACGTAGGGACTGTAGTCAATAATATTGTAACAGGTTTATATGGTGATGGATGATAACTGGTATTATTGCTGTGATCAGGCCATGATGTATAATAATACTGAGTCACTGTGTTGTTCACCTGAAACTAATATAATATGTTAATTTAACTCAAGTTTTTAAAAAGTCACTGATACAAGTGAAAGAACATATGGCTTGAAGTCAGTATTCCTGGTTCTACGGCACTGGGTAAGTCATTCTGCCTCTTTGAACTTTAGCATCCACGTCTCTCTAGTGGGACAGGAAAATAATATTGACTATTTCCCCTGCAGTGAGGCTGTGAGATTGAAACAAAATGACACGGGTGATCTCATACTGTAAGGATAAAATGCCTAACTGTTTACTCTTTGTTACTACTTTTCAAGACTGTCTTTTCAAAGAGCCCTTACCTGAATGAAATTTCTATCAGAAATTTGTGGGAGGGTGTGGGGAGTGGTTTTTCTACTTTCTGGTTTGAGTTCTAACTTTCGAGGTACTATCTGCATAATCAGTTTGCATTGAATAAAATGTGCTTTGAAAACATAATGACAAAGAATACCTGGGATTTCTTTGTAAGTCTCGTTTAGGAAGAGATGTGTAAATAAACGATTTCAATGCAATTTGAAAATAATGATAATGGTCATAATAAAATACTTAGGTTAATAATAATGCTTGTAATTAACATATTTTGAGCGTTACTCTGTGCTATGAATTCTGCTAAGTATTTGCATTTTCTTTTAAGTCTCATTATTATCCTATAAGACCGGCATTACTGCTTGAATTCTATAGATGATGAAACTGCAGCCCAAAGAGATGACATGATTTGCCCAAGGGCGTAAAGTCAGAAGTAGAAGAGTTCAAATTCAATTCCATGTCTCTCTGGTTCTAAGGTTTTCCTTTGTCTATTGGTCTACAGAGTATCCAGGAAACTAGTGGGTCTGCATTCAAAAATTGTCAGAACTAACTCAGTCCGAAGTGCCTGGTCTGAAAGGTACCTTAAAGCAGTAATTTTCAACCTCCTGACAGCAGCAAATTGACAGTGACAATGGCAAACTGACCTCATGCCATGACCTAGTGTGCGTGCGTGCGTGCACACACACACACACACACACACACCTATATATGCTTATGTGTGTGCATGAGTGTATGTATTTGTCAAGAAACAATGTCCATCTTTGCTCTGATTTTTTTTCTTCTTCTTGTTTTTAATGCTTGTGGTGACTCCTTTGATTTGATTACTTAATAATGGATTTGATCATTTGATAACCCCACTGCAAGGGGTACTGAAGTAGGCTTCTCTTCTACAGACGTGAAGACTATGGCCAGGAGAGGGAAAGTGGCCTGAGATGGATCTCACTAGTCATCATCAAGAAGGCACTGAACTGCTAGATTTTTTTGTTTGTTTGTTTATACGGTCACCATTCTTAGCTGGTCCTACAATCAGTAACAGCAGTTATTTTGTGACCCAACAGCTGTAGATTCAAATCTGAAATCCACCTCATCCAGCTCTGTGACTTGAGGTGTGATTTCACTTCTCTGAGTAAATTTCCCCCTCTGGCAATGGGAGGGAGTAACAATATCCACTTACCAGGAGGATTATGAAGGTGAACTGATACTAAGGCCCAGGGCCTTGCGCTCATCATGTGCTCAGCACAGGTGAGATCCCAGGTAACCGGAGGAGACTTGAAGTGGAGGATGATGGAGACTGAGGGTTGCTGTGAAGTCAGCATTAATGTAACCATAAGTATTCTTAGAATCTAGTGCAAACTCAGGGTCTTAGATGCAGAGAGAACAGCTGTGTGTGTTACTGTGGACCATAGGGAAAATGTTGATTTTGGAGCCAAATAGATATGACTATGAATCCCAGTGCTAGAACTTTCTAATCTCAATGAGTCTAGTTTTCTTATTGTAAATTGGGTTATTAACATCTCCTTCAAGAGGTATTGTGGGGATTCTTTGAAGTATTTTTCCCATACTTTCTCTCTACTTCCTAACTTACAATTTACTCATCTTTAGATTGTATCTTTTTATTATACAGGACTAACATTTCATTTTAGGATGCTCATTAGAATCAGAGAAGCAGAAAAGACCATGGAAAGAAGATAATTCTTTGCCTACCTCCTCTTTTGCAGATAGTCATCAAGGAAAGGTTAATTTAGGTATTTACTAAGGTTATTTACCTAAGTCCACTGTCAATTACCTAACTGTTAAACTAACAAGATAGACAACCGAGGTGGTTTCGTTTGGCCTAAGTCACCTGGAAACAAGTGTCCAACATTGAATTGGCCACATAAGTATAAAGTTCAAGAGCAGGGTGGATTCAAGAGGAAGACTTGGGAGTCACCAACTCAGCTATTGAAGCCATGAGAGGGATGGCTTGTCTAAAGAGGTGGTCTGTCTTTGAATGAAAGCACAAGGAAGAGAAATGAAAGCAAATGGAAGAGAAAAAGGCATATGGCCCTTTGACAGTGCAAGCATTTCCCTAGTATTGATGGCATACATATGTACATTACTCATTCATGCTAGAAGCTCACTCATGAATTATGTAACACCATATTGATTCCTAATGTTAAATCACACAAGTGAGGGACTTCCCTGGTGGTCCAGTAGTTACGAATTTGCCTTCCAATGCAGTGGGTAAGGGTTCGATCCCTGGTCAGAAAGCTGGGATCCCACATGACTCATGGCCAAAAAACCAAAATATAAATGACAGAAGCAATATAGTAATAAACTGAATAAAGACTTTTAAAAAAAAAATCAGGAGTGAATGTGAAATGCTAATTTATACTCAGCACTAGAAATGTTTTTCATGATACATACTTTTCAAGGATTTCTTTTCTCTTAATGAGTTTCTAGATAATTTATTTCCCTGTGGCTTAAAAATAAAAATACATTATATTTGGACAAGAGATCTTCTGCTGTAAAAGCTATACGCTCAGTGTTGATGGAGAAAGTTTGATTGTTTCAGGGCTGATTTTTTTTCCATGTCTAGCACATGGAAGCTAATCTTATTATGAAATAATTTTCTGTTTTCTTTTTAAAATTTTAATGAAATACTTTAAAACTTAAGATCAGAGCTGGCTTACCATCATTTCCCAAATAAAACACCATCAAGAACAAATATTACAAAGGACCTCTGAGTTTTCTCAAGTGGTCTACATATTTACATGAAAAGGATTTTTAAACATTTCCTCCACTGTTCATGCTCCACTCAGTGCTGCTTAATTAACCAATCATAAAGAAAAGATGAAAGTATGTGGACCTCAAATCCTTGTGTTCTTGAAAAATTAAATAGGATAATTAAAATAAAT
The DNA here is from genome assembly GCA_006410935.1 of Redunca redunca. Classification (NCBI taxonomy): domain Eukaryota; kingdom Metazoa; phylum Chordata; class Mammalia; order Artiodactyla; family Bovidae; genus Redunca; species Redunca redunca. Next base: position 316,048 of record SJYQ01009076.1, on the reverse strand, counting down.
TTCAACTAATAAGAACAATGAGAACCAATGAGAAACAATGACCAATGGAAACCGTGAGAACAGTTGCATCTAACAGGTCAAAGCTTCACAGAAAATGAACAATGGCTTGTTTCAGCTTGCAGCTGTGGCTGTTTGCTACCTTTTGCGCTGGTTGAATGACCACTGGTGGAAGCACAGGGGAGCTCTTTTCTTCAGGGTACACTAACTGCTTAAATGCTCTTTCAGTGTCATTAGCTGAGAGGTTTTTTTAATGCGACTTTTCACCGGGCTTCCATCTCTGTCCAGATATGTTGGCAGTCTCTGCCCTTCCGCTAGATTCTGCCATCTTGAAACAGCCTGTCCCTTATTCAGCCAGGCATAGAAGCACCATCCATCCCTGGCTATTGCAGAGCAGATGACTAACAGAGAGAGTAACTATATGACTTAACTGACCTGGAGGTGGGAATGGACCCTTTCTTTCTTACATGATGCTATTCCACACAGCATATAGCAAAATCCACTTCCTCTATCTGGGCATCAGGGTAGGCAAGTTTTTTGAGCCTTCCTTGCGATTGGTTTGGGTCTTGAGATTGAGTTCCTGCCAGTGGAATGTGGGCAGAAATGATGTTCACTAGTGCTTTTTCACACTGTAATGGGTATGTCCATCCCCCAGGAATCCTATAAAAATGCAGATTGATTCAGTAGGTCTAGGGAAGGGCCCACATGTGTTTCAACATGTTCTCAGAAGATGCCAGTGCTGTTGGTTTCATACACGACAGTTCAAGCACTGAGAGGGTACACCAATTCCAGCCTACCTATAAAATTTCCTGGGTAGATTTCCATGATCTCGCAACCATATTTGCACAGTTAGAAGCAAAGGACTCGGGATGGGAGGAAACTGGATCCTACCTCATTGACTGGAGGAGCTCTGCTCTGGGGAGCTGCCTGACCCCTGAGGGTCTGTGAGTAGAGTCAGAGGTGACATTGTATTGTGTTAAACAGAGTGTCAGTGTTTACTTGTTACCTCATCATGGTTTCCTCGAAGACTCCTTCTTATCATCTGCCTTTTCTGAGTCTTTCCTTGACTTATAATTTTGAATGAACTTAGTAAACTTTCCAAATACCACCTTTGTACCAGCATGTGCTATGCTTAGTAACTCACTTGTGTCTGACTCTTTGTGACCCATGGATTGTATAGCCCGCCAGGCTCCTCTGTCCATAGGGATTCTCCAGGCAAGAATACTGGAGTGTGCTGCCATGCCCTCCTCCAGCATATCTTCCCAATCCAGGGATCAAACCCAGGTCTCCTGCATTGCAAGCAGATTCTTTACCATCTGAGCCACCAGGGAAGCCCAAGAATACTGGAGTAGGTAGCCTATTTCTTAAGTGGGATCTTTCCAACCCAGGAATTGAACCAGGGTCTCCTGCAATGCAGGTGGATTCTTTACCTGCTGAGCTACCAGGGAAGCCAGGTACCAGGACATGATTTTATTCAGTACTCGAAATGGAGAAGGCATAGTTGAAGCAGGTGGAGTTCTTTTTCTAAGGAACTGGGAGGGGAGATAAGACCTGGGATCAAGTAATGAATCAACAGGTTTCAAAGCTATTGTGGCCTTAAGAAGCCTTGCTGCCTGAGCTCAGGAGAGGGAGACAGAAATCCCAGTTGCAGATTTCAGGAAAGGATTTCTAGAAGTGGTTGTGTTGACATTAGTACATGATGGGTAAGGTTTGGACTTGTGATAGAATAGGCAAGCTTCTATCAGGGGAGTTAAAAGCAGTAAATGGCAGGAAGTTGCCCAAGGAAGTGCGAAATTTGTCACTGAGATCAAGTGTCCAGAGGAGACACTGCTATCTCAACCCTGGGGGTTGCTAACAAGAGTAATGCTAGTTGCTTTAACAGTAAATCTGAATTTTTCAGTGGCTTCAAAATAATAAAGCTTTATTTCTCAATCACCATTCCATCTCCATGGGTGTTCCTAGTCTCAGAAACCTTCCACATGGTGAGTCAGGAACCCAGGCTCCTTCCTGTGGCTTCTTTCTGTCTGCGATGAGGGTAAAGAAGGTATGTGGTGTTCCAGGAGGGGACACACTGCCTGTTCATTGGTGAGAAGTGGTCACATGACCCCCACCAGAAGCAAGGTATGCTGGGAAATGGCATCACTGACAGGGCAGCCACATCCCAGTGGCAATTCCACTCTATGGTGAGGAGGGTGGTGCAGGAATCTTTGGGAGCACGTAGCCATCTCTGCTGTAGAAGGGGGAATTCTGAGGCGGGACTGGGCTAGGGACCAGGATGTTGGGATTAGAGTGGTGAAAACAACGTGTCAGATTCACATTCCCCCCGCTGCAAGGGAAGCCTCGCAGTCTCTTCCAGGGCTCCATCCGGCAGGGCCTGTCTCATTTGGAACCTGGCTGTGAGCAAGAAAACATCTGTGGTTGGAAAGTGGGGGTGGTGATTCAGGACTGTTTGGGACTTGGAGAGGATGCTCTTGAACTCTTTACTCAACAAACAGCTCCCTCCGGCAAGGAGGCAAGAGGTCATCTGTCTGTCTGCTCTGACACTTTCACCCAGTGACCTTCAGGGCTCAGACACCTTCCCTAGCTGGAGTGAGCTCAGCACAAACCGTCCGTGGATATGACCATAACTGACTCACTGAAGGTCTGAGTGAGAGGAGAAGGCAGAAGCAGACAAACAGGCACTGAGCCTTTGCCATCCCAGACCTGTGTCCTGTAAACAGGCTGTCAGCTTCACAGCCAAGGAAAGGGCCTGGATGTTAGTGGGAGCTGGAGCCTTGACAGCTAGTATTCAGAGCCTCTGACTGTGGAGTACTGTGTTTGGATGGGATAGGTTGCCCACAGCTAGGGTACAGGAGATGCAAGGTGGTGGGGAAAGAATGTAGCTTTGGAATCAGATGCAACTGGTTCATGCCTCTTACTCAGCTTCGGGATCTTGGATAAAAGTCCTTTATTCTTCCCTGGGCTCAGTTTCCCCTTCTGTGAAATTGGCATAACACTATGGACCTCAAACACTTTAGTTTAGAGCTAGCACTTGAGTGTTCAAGTCTTATTTCTTTTCCTGTTCCTTCTATACAGAGGAGAGAAATCTGTTATAGTTTCAATTTAATTACTCTGAATAATGGTCAATAGCCATCATTTCTTGACCTCCTTCTTATGAGCCATGTAGTCCTTGCATCAACTGTAAGACAGACAATATTATTCCCACACAATTATTTGGCCAGCAATTATTTGCGGGGATTCTAGGGTCATGGAAAATGGCAAATGGGAAAAGCTGTCACTCACTTCCTGCCTCATTTGGAAGAAGTTGGCTATTTAATAGGCAGCAACTCAAAATGAGGCAGAGGAGCCAGTGTCCAGTACACATGAAGTTTGTTCCTGTGAATACTCAGGAGAAACCCTGCCAATATTTACCATTACAGTGACTTTACCACCTGCCAGGTACCAGGGGGAGTGATGGCAATCACCTTGTTAAATTCTTGTGATAAGTTTGGGTAGGTAGCATCATACCCATTTTTCAGAAGAGGAAACTGAGGCTCGGAGAGACTGTGCAGCCTGCCCAGAGTCACAGAGGCAATGAATGGTGGTGCTGGGCAATGTTTTATTGTTGCTGTTGTTTAGTAGCTCAGTCGTGTCCAGCTCTTTGCGACCTCATGGACTGTAGCCTACCAGGCTCCTCTGTCCATGGGATTTCCCAGGCAAGCATACTGGAATGAGTTGCCATTTCCTCCTCCAGGGGATCTTCCCGACCCAGGGATTGAACCTGCATCTCCTGCCTTGGCAGGCAGAGTCTGTATCACTGAGCCACCTGGGAAGTCCACGCTATGTTTATGCATTTTCAAAACTCAGAATGAGAATTTAAATAGGGGAAATCATGCATTTTTCAAAACTGGAAATGGGATTTGACATTCAAACAAAGGAAAACCTCATTAATGAGCCTTTGGAATGTGTTCCTTAGGCTGTGATTCCCCTGCCACTTCCAAGGGGAAGCAGGAGAGGAAGGATGGACAGAGTTAGTCACATATGGGGTCAGGGATGAACCTGGTTATGCTCACTTCATTTTTTTTTTTTTTTTTTTACATATCAGAACTGTCTCAACTCCTCTTCTTCTCCACTTCAGGAAAGGCTGCATGAGCTCACTGTGGACCAAGAAAGCAGCTGGTCCTAGAAGAAACTCACCATCTTGGTGTTTGTTTCCCCTCCAGCTCTCAGCCAGCAAGTGCTAATTGCAGAGTAAGCCTCTTCTGGTGGCCTGGGGTGTGGCACAGGCAGCCCACCTGACCCGTACAGTGGCTTCCAGGGTTTCCAGGCTGGGCTCTGCCTCCCTCAAGAGTTTGGTTGGGAAACTCAGAGCCTTGTGTAGGACAAAAGGAGCTGCACTGAGGCTTAGCCTCACAGAGAAATCCTGGCATTCTGCCAGCTAAATAAGCATGAAAGAGTTGCTAATTAATGCCCAATAACTGGATGGCTGCCCTATCCATGCTCCCTTTGGAGCATGGAGTAAAGTGAATATCAGCTGAGTGTAGATGAGGGTACCCACTCCTCCACTGATTACTCAGTGATTTTTGTCAACAACAAGCAACCTCTCCAAGCCTCAGTTCTACATGTGCTAAGTGGGACACTCAAACGAGGTATACATTTCCTGTCTTGGTGTAGGTCTTGGCTCTGAATGGGTGTTCAACCAATAACTAAAGAGATGATTCCGTTTTGCTTCATGAAGCTTGAATATAACCATTTTATATTCACTTATGTTCATTACAACAGTTTCCATTATAAGTTACAGAAACCCAATTTAAAATTAACTTAAGCATAAATGAACAAACAGAATGAAATTTCACAAGCTGGTCAAGTCCCAAGATGACCTACCTTCAGGTACAGCTGGATCCAGGGGTTCCAACGCCAAGGACCAGCCTCTCATTACCCCTTAGCTCAGTGTCCTTCTGGTTATTGGCTCCAGCCCAAGGACCGACTCTGGTCACCAGAGTCATGTGTTTTCCAGGGTTTTGACTTCCAATGCCCATTTAGCAATCCAGGTAAGACTTTGAGTGGCCTCGCTTAGAACAGACAACTACACCTGGATCAGCCACTGTTGCTGGAGACCCAGGGCGTTACGATCGGCTATTCTGGAGTCACATGACCTACCCTGTGGTCAGGAAGGGATGCTCGTGGATGTGGAGATTGGTAGCTCTGCTGGGGATGGCACAGAATGAAGAAGAGAGTTGTCCAAAGTCAGGAGGGGTGTTGGACTGACAGAAACAAAGGATATCTACCCCACCTCGACAGCCCTAGAGAACGAAAGTACTTGCTTCTGGTTCTCGCTTAGGTCTCTCTCTGAGTCAGTGCTCGTCCTAGGACAGTTGTTCTAAGGTCATCAAGGTGAATTCTGTCGGTTCAGGGATAAACACAGCTTCCAAGCCAAGTAACATGACTTGCAAAAGAAGGAAGAGTTGCTACTAAGCTGTGTGAATCTGAACTGTGAGTAGAAGCCCCAGGCTATATCTGTCGCTTTGGCTTAGAACAGATGGGGCCCAGGGTAACATTTCACTCAGCCAGCTGGGTTATATGGATGTCTCATGCTCTGCCTGCCTTTAGGTCAGTGCCGTGCACACCAGGATACGTGGAATGTGGTAAGTTTCCTCTGTGTATTTTCAGTTGCCTCCTTTAATTTTTCTTGCCCAAATTTTCCAAAACAATAACAATAGCCAAGCTAATGTCACATGGATGGTTCTTTGGCACTAGATGCTTTGAACTTGCTTGCTCTTTCTTGGCAGATGCTCGTGTACTGTGTTAACTTGAAGTTAAGGAAGTTAGGATTTGCCTTTGCAAACTGGTAAGGTAAGGCAAAGGCCACTTCATTTCTCTTCCTACCCTTGTCAGTCCTCTGTGGTGGTAAGAACCATGGGTCTTCCTTCTCAACATTTTCCCAGTAGTCATTTCATTTGTTTCGCAAATACTTGTTAAACACCTGTTTCGTGCAACGATGAGGCGCACACATGTCAGCCAGATGTGAGCTGTCCTTCTGCCTCTTACTCTGCTTCGAGTATCTCCCTGTTCCTACCTTTGCCAATGTGGAAAAGGTCCCCAGCACCTCTTTACTCAAGGTTTATAATGGGAGATAGAGGAAGGAGATTGCTTTGCATGTCTTGGAGCAAAGAGTTGACAAATTAGGACTTCCCTGATGGCTCAGATAGTAAAGAATCTGCCTGCAATGCAAGGGACTTGAGTACAGTCCCTCGGTTGGGAAGATTCCCGGGAGAAGGGAATGGCAACCTACTCCAGTATTCTTGCCTGGAGAATTCCATGGGCAGAAGAGCCTGGCTACAGTCCATGGGGATCACAAAGATTGAGCAACTTTCACTCGCTCATTCTCCTGAAATAGTTTCATTCCTCAGCACTGGTTTTGGGATGTGGTCATGTGCCCCAGTTGTGGGTTTCCTGCTTTGTCTTCCTCAGCCTTGTCCACCCCCCTTTCTACCCCCATTCCCCTCTCCCACCCCCGCTCCCCTTCGCCACCCCTACATGTTCAGCTGTCTCTCTTCCATGATTAGAACAATTCGCCTCTGCCTTAGCTTTTACCTCCACTCTTGTATATGAAGACAGCATTGTGATGCTTAGAAGACCAAAGGATTCTTCAGTTTCCAGGGTTTACACGCCTTATGCTGTTAGCTATCAGACCCCATTTAGAGCCCAAAGGCCATGGCAATGTTTCTCAAATGTGAACTGGGAACAAACTCCAAGATGCTGGTTAAGAATTAAAATTCCTACAGAAAAAAAAAAAAAATTAAAATTCCTGGGGCCTACTCCAGATAATGGAATCAGAATCTCTTTGGAGAAAAGCAGTGGTTGGTTCTCAGCTCTGTCTGCCTATACAAGTCACTTAGAGAGTATTATTCAGGTTTCCCTGGTGGCTCAGACAATAAAGAACCTGCCTGCAATGTAGGAGACCAGGGTTCGATCTCTGGGTTGGGAAGATCTGCTGGAGCTGGGAATGGCAGCCCACTCCAATATTCTTGCCTGGAGAATTCCGTGGACAGAGGAGCCTGGCAGGCTACAGTCCAAAGGGTCAAAAAGAGTCAGAAATGACTGAGACACTTTCACTTTCACTTTCAAGGGAATCAAAACTGGAAACAGGATTTCCAGTTGTTGGAGTAGAGAGGTACTTCCCTTGTTTGTAAACAACTCTAGTGACTCACATGCAGCTGAAATTTGTATTGCAGGAATTCAGCGGAGAAAAGATAATTTCCCCTGATGGGGTTAGAGGAGGGATGTGCGAGGGAAAAAATTTCCTAGAAGAGATGAGTGCTGTTTGAGGTGGACCTGGGAGAATGTGTGGGCTTTTACTGATTGTGGAAAAAAGAGAAGTACAGACAGTTTCATCACCCTTGCTTAAATTCCAGTTTATTTAGGACAGAACTAACAGCAGCCCAGCTCTAACTGTAGATCCAATTCTAAAGTGGCACAGTGATTTGCACAAAAACCTTTATACTGCCCACCCCTCCCTTCTCCTCCCTTCCAAGGAGATGAGTAAGCTGTTCACAGATACTAAGGGGCATTGGTTTTTCTAAACTTTCTGTCCCACTCATGCTATCAGTAATGAAACTATCCCAGAAATGATCATATTTAAACATTCAAATTCCATCCCCAGATTACCTCTAACATTTGAAAGTGGCACAATGTCTGTTGACAGCCACCTGTTTCAATAGAGGTTTAAACAATAAAACCTCTGTTTCCTAGGTGGCGAATACCACCGGCTCTCATCAGAAGGTGCTGGGGCGGGAATGTGCTGGAGTGTCAGCTGAGGCCAAGAGGATAACAACTAGACAATATGGAGATGGGCCGCTGAGTGCCTTCCTCACCTTACTGCCTGTTTGTTTAACCAACACCAGTGAGAGTCTTTATTAAGGGCTGTTAACACTCCAAAATGCTGTTTGTGGAGGCTGCCCGGGTGATAAGTGCCAATTGTATTTACTCTCTTGTTCTCAAGGCTGTTATAGAAGCCAAAAACACAGTCCTGAAGTGGCTCGCTTTCCATGAACAAGCTATTCAATTCTACAAATAAGCCGATGGCTTGGGCACAGAATCAATAACACACACACACACACACACACAGTCCACAAGTGTTTGTTGGCTGGTAATGGATTTACTTACTTGTGAAGAAAGCTGAGCACCGAAGAATTGATGCTTTTGAACTGTGGTGTTGGAGAAGACTCTTGAGAGTCCCTTCGACTGCAAGGAGAACCAGCCAGTCCATCCAAAAGGAGATTAGCCCTGGGTGTTCATTGGAAGGACTGATGCTGTAGCTGAAACTCCAATACTTGGCCACCTCATGCAAAGATTTGACTCATTGGAAAAAGACCCTGATGCTGGGAGGGATTGGGGGCAGGAGGAAAAGGGGATGACAGAGGATGAGGTGGCTGGATGGCATCACCGACTCAATGGACATGAGTTTGGGTAAACTCCGGGAGTTGGTGATGGACAGGGAGGCCTGGTGTGCTGCAGTTCATGGGGTCACAAATAGTTGGACACGACTGAGTGACTGAACTGAACTGAACCACAAGCACACACAATCACACAAAATCCCCACCCCCACGCACATTGTCTGTATATCAGAATATACTCTTAAGGTCAGTGTTTGCTTAGTCCCAGCTCTGAGTTTATAGTTCAAGTGTTTCATTTCCCAACAGTGTGAGTGAATCGTGCCTGTCTGTGTTCAACAAGGAAAGGAAACACCAGGATTTCAGAAGACGTGAAACAAATAAGAGTCTGCTGACTCCCAACACAGGTCCTCTTAGTACGAACAAAGGCTGGTTTTCCTGGAAAACTGGCTTCCTTCAGGACTCTGGTCCACTCTGACTCCAAATGTGGACGCTTGTGGAATTTGCCAGTTATTGGGTTGAGGGGACCCCTCCCCTGGTGAAGTAGAGAAGCAGCAAACAAAAGTTTCCTCTATGTCTGTGAGTTGCCCGCCTACCTCTGCCATGACACCAACCACATCCTCATGCCTTAACATTAACAAGTCGTCTGTAGTCCCTTGTGGGATTCTAGGACTCAACCAATACACTCATGCATGTTTTGAGAGCCCCAGAATCAGAACTGGAGAGGTGACTTTAGGAGATTGACAGTCATATGATTATTGTCCAAACCAGAACCTTTTGAGAGTGAAAGGGAATGCTATTAGTCATGATTCCAAGACTACAGGTTTTGGGTGGAACATTTGGTCTCCTCAATATTTATTGAGCCCCTATTAGTAATTTAACTCATCCTTTAATACAGTCTTCCCTTGAATCCTCCTAATAACTGTATTGACTAGACAGTGTTCCCATTTTGTAGATGATGAGGGTTCAAGGAGTAACTCATGTACAATGACTCCTCTATAATTGTGCACTGGTAAGAGCAGGTGTGAGTAGGAATTTGGACTGAAGTCTTATGCCAAAATGGATGTATCTTACACTATAGTATGTGATTTCTTATCCTATAACTCAGGGATTTTTTTCTTTTTTCTAAAAAAACCCCTAGGTTCTAAGGAGACATAAGCTGCTAGTTAGCTACCAATACACGCCTGAAGGCAAGGGAAAGACCATCAAAAGAGCAAAATTCCATCTTCATGTTTAAGATATTGGCCAAGTAGATGAAACTTCATTTACTGGGAAAAAGGGGATCTCTACTACTTGAAATAAAAATATAGGAAGAAAGATCGAAGAAGAAAAAGAAGAAGGGAAAGGAGAAGAGGAAGATGGGAAGAGAGGAAGAGAAGGAAGGAAGAAAGGAAAATAGAGAGAGAAATGAGAGAGGCAGGGAGAGATCACTGTTACACTTTAAGCCCCTGAGTTTGAAACTGCAAAGCGGAGTCCCAGAGAGAGTTCCATATCCAATGTCACACAGAAAATCAAACAGAGAGGAAACAATGATCTGAAAAGACGAGTCTTTTGATTTTCAATCCATGTGCTTTTTGCCACACTTTTCTGGGTAGCAAACACTACGTTGAGAGGAGTATTGCCAGTTGGAACTATTTTCTTATTTCACCTCATTTTGACACTGCAGTGAATTGCTGGTCCTTAGAGAAGCTTTTCTTTAGAAAGAGGGATTAAGCTGCTTTTAAATATTGAGCAGGAAAAGCTGTCACAGTTTTCAGATATACGATGGAAGAGATTTTAAATAGAGACAAGTGTGTGCATGTTGAATTTTGTTGTCTTTCTCAGCAGAAAGACACGTAGTGTTCTTGAAATGCCTTCCTTTTTTCATCACCATAGTCCTGGGCTATTTGAAGAAAATTCAATGATGATAGTTTCAGGTTGGAAAGTGGAGAAAGCTTCACCGAGCTCTCAGTCAAATTGGATCAGGAGACTGGAGTGGGAAAGGGGGCCTTAGTCAGCTGCAGAGTATGGGCTGAGGGAATTTACGAGGATGAAAACACAACAGGGACTTAAGGAGTCATCCCCCCGCCCCGTCCCCTGCAGCCCCCTACAAAGGACTTCCGAGTGGCAGATTAACCCAAGGGAGGGTGTCTTCTAAGAGCAGAGTCAGTCTGGGAGGACAAGGAGCAATCTCTCAATAGACAAATCTTTTGGATCCACCCTGACTTTCTTGGAACCGCTCCACCTTACTCTGCTTCCACATTTATGAAGGACCTACTATGTCCTGGGGACTCTTCCAAGCACTTTACACAGGTTAATTCATTTAATCTTCACTGTGAGGTTGACACTGTTTTTATTCTAAAGGTCCAATAGCTAATAAGTGCTGGAGCTGGAATTCGGACTGAAGAGATTCAGTTTCAAGCTATGTCCTCAACCCCATGCCGCACTAGCTCTGAAATGTCCAGGCATCAGCTGGAGTCATGCTGGGGGCTCAGGCCACCCACAACCCTGCCGTGTGATGCTCCTTAGTAGGAGATGAGGCTGGAGGGCAGGGCAGTGGGCATTTCCTCTTCTTCTTTGACATGGTTTTCCTTAATCTTTGCTCCTGAGGCTTGACCGCAGTATGTTTGGAAAGTGGGAAGACAAGTAGTAGTCACAGGGGCCATCAGTAAGCCCGTTCTCCAGCAGATCTCTCCAGACTCTTCCATGTGCTTTGCAGTTTGGGTTAGAGGGTCAGAACACCTGGTGCCTGAGTTCTTCTGTGCATGAGCTTTGAGCCCTGTGGGTGATGCTCTTCTCTGGGCTGAATCTCAGCAGGGTGTTCTAAACACTGACTTCCTGAGTAAACCTGGTTAAACTTTCTAAACCAGAAACATGATAACTTAAAAATCCTCTGGTTTTAGTCTTCTACAGACATGTATTCTAGGAAATTTGGGAGCCAATGTTTCAAGAAAGATAGCTCAAAAGAGGAACAGATGTGAGTAGATGGAATATCATGATCAAAGAAGTGTGGAGTCAGAAGGGGAGAGAAGACAATTAGTTATTTCTCTCCCCAAAACTATCCCTGTTAAAACTATGTATGGAGTGACTTGATGAACACATGATTTCATGCAACTCTTTGGAACCCATCTATTGCCTAAACCCATGAAAAAAGAGAAACTGTGTGTGCATATTATATTGTTTGCCCCAGTGAAGCTTGGCTGGCTCTTCGGGAGCTCCTTAAGTAAGCTTGCCCTTCATGCATGGTTCTACCTGTGGTTGGGAGTCCCAGATCATTTTCCTCCCCAGGGATTGCTCTTTCTCTCTCAGTCTTGCAGTGATTGACTTACAGGTATAGAAAAGAGAACCCACACTTTTGAGATGGACACTGAGCATTCTACAGTAAGTTCTAGTCATTAAAACTGCTTTAAATATCCAGGATTACAGCAAAAGGGTTATAATAGAAAAAAAATGAGTTCTGTTCTCTGTTGCTTTATGGCCAAATGGTTTCTCATTATTGCCCATAAAATAAAAACAACTATATATATATATACATATATATATATATGTAATATGTACAGGGCTTCCCAGGTGGCTCAGCAGTAAAGAATCTGCTTACAATGCAGGAGACTCGGGTTTGGTCCCTGGGTCAGGAAGATCCCCTGGAAGAGGGCATGACAACACACTCCAGTATTCTTGCCTGGAGAATCCCATGGGCAGAGGAGCCTTGCAGGCTACAGTTCATAGTGTCTCAAAGAATCAGACGTGTCTGAAGTGACTGAACATACATGCACACATGTTACATGTATATATTTAATTTCAATGATGGCTCCAGGAAAATGTTGCAAGACCGTGTGGACTAGATGGAAAGCACTAGATTGGAAATCTGAGGACCTGGATTTTATTTTACTCCTTATAAAGTTACGAGGTCTTGGTTTCTTCCTCTATAAAAAGGATTATACCTACTTCACAGGATTGTTATAAAAATTAAGTGAGATAATGCACGTGGTAATATGCTACAAAATAATTCGTTATTAGATATGAAAGAATTTGATGTTTTTAACAGAGAAATCAAGCCATGTGACAAATATTATATTCCAGACAGCATAAGCACACATCCTGAGAGCAGATCTAAGCATCCACATTTAGAAGTACATGATGCTACACAGCAGTGGGGCCTTGTGACAGCCTGCAAAGGCGTCTTTCAAGGCCAAAAAGTCAAAGCTGATGACAAGGATCAGGGATGGGCTGTTTCTTTCTCAAGCACAGTACAGGCAGCATTTCTTGAAAGGAGAGATGTGTTCCTTCCACCAAATTGTGATTAAGGACAAGCAATAACAGTGCTCTGATATTTGGACAGGATTTTTTTTATAAGGTGAGTCAGGGAGTCGAGTTCTGCTCATTCTGTTGCTGTTCAGTCACTAAGTCATGTCCAACTCTTTGTGAGCCCGTGAATTGCAGTACTCCAGGCTTCCCTGTCCTTCACTATCCCCTGAAGTTTGCTCACATTCATGTCCATTGAGTCGGTGATGCCATTCAACCATCTCATCCTCTGTTGCCTTCTTCTCTTCCTGCCCTCCATCTTTCCCAGCATCAGGGTCTTTTCCAATGAGTTGGCTCTTTGCATCAGGTATCTGAAGTATTGGAGCTTCAGCTTCGCAATCAGTCCCTCCAATGAATATTCAGGGTTGATTTCCTTTACGATTGACTGGTTTAATCTCCTTGCTGTCCAAGGGACTCTTAAGAGTCTTCTCCAACACCACAGTTTGAAAGCATCAACTCTTCAGTGCTCAGCCTTCTTTATTGTCCAACTCTTACATCCATACTGGACTACTGGAAAAACCATAGATTTGGCTATACAGAACTTTGTCGGCAAAATGATGTCTCTACTTTTTAATATGCTGCCCATTCTCCTCCAAGCTTTACTTATTTATTTTTAGGGATTTCACATTACTTGTTTTCTGTTTGTTTGCTGTTGTTGTTTTTTCTTTGCCAGACCACTGGTTGTGGGATGGTAGTTCCCTGGCCAGGGATTGAACCTGTATCCTTGGCAGTGAAATCCCAGAGTCCTAACCACTAGACTGCCATGGAATTCTCCTACTCCAAGTTTTAAATCACTAATTAATACCTTTATTTCCAGTGAAGCTATTGGTCCATGGAAGATGGACTAACTCCCTTCTTGGAATGAAAATCTTAACTGTTGCAGAGAAAGTTCACTGAAATGGTACATCCATATACCATCCACATATCATCCCAATAATAGCAGGATATTATTTTCAAGTGTGGATGATTTATCTGATGTTTCTCTGATACTGGGGCTAATGGCAATCCAACATCTTGTACCATTGGTCTTTGGGGCCAGGAGTCCGATTTTAATCTTTTCTAGGAATCCAGAACCCTTGGAAGCTAGAGAGAAGGTTTGCCTTAGTTCATTTGTGTGATCAGGGGGAGAGACTAAAGTTTCTTTCTTTTAGGAATTTCGACCCCTAGAGCTCTGGGACCCTGCAGAGGGAAGGAGAGGAAGGACTAGAGGGCTGCTTGCTGCTGTTCTGTGGCCCAAGTTTTCTTTCTTTCCTTTTTTTTTTTTTACATTTATTTATTTATTTTATTTTTGGCTGTACTGGGTCTTTGTTGCTTCGTGGGCTTTTCTCTAGTTGCGGCCGGTGGGAGCTACTCTTCATTTTAGTGCGTATTCTTCTCACTGCGTGAGCTCCAGGGCAGCCAGGCTTCAGCAGCTGTGGCACGTGCACTCCGTAGTTGCAGTTTCCGGGCTCTAGAGCACAGGCTCGGTAGTGCTGGTCCACGGACTTGGTTGTTTCACAGCATGCGAGATCTTCCCAGACTATGGATTGAAACCATGTCTCCTGCACTGGCAGGTGGATTCTTTACCACTGAGGCACCAGGGAAGCCCCAGAGCCCAAGTCTCATGGCTTCTAATTGGAATGTGTCCCAAAGGCAGAGGAGAGGGTTGTTTCACCCGTGGTTTTGCAGACTCTGTGCTCTGCAAGGGGAGTATTATCCCATCAAGTCTGCCTTATAAATCCATGCTTCCTCAAAGCCCAGTAGAGGAGGTACCCATTAAATAGTGAATGACCAAAGGAATGAATGAAAGAAAGCCTTTCTGAACAGTCCTTAAAGCCGACATCTGGTGAGCAGGGGTAGGGAATATAAGGCACTTCCATTATTAGGAATGTGAGCTGTGATTGCACGTCTGTTACTTCATTCCACCTTGAGTCAACAAGAGAGGGGATGGAGAGAGGAGGAGACTTGCATGTGATTCCTATGGAAAGGAAATTGAGAATCAGTGATCAAGCTTCTTGCTCAATGATACAAAGAAGCAGTTCTCAGATTCAAACCTAGGTCAGCCAGCACTTTCTCCACTCTGCTGTGCTGATCAATGCCCATGGCACAGAAGTCAAGAGGTCTGCATTCATGATGGCAGGAAGTGAGGTGGGCATGAAACTAGACACCCAGCAGAACGGCAGTCATGGCGTTTTCTTGTTGCTTTAAAATCGAGGTTCATTTGTCTTGAGATGTGGGATTTTCTTTTCTTTTTTTTTGTGAAACTTTTGCACCCTCGGATTAAATCTGAGTATCCTCAAGGTGCTCTAGCTTCTTGGTTGTTTATTATATTGATATACCCAAAAGCTACTAGGGTAGTCCATGTGTGTTCTGTTATTCAATCTTCATAAGAACTCAGTATAAGATTTTATGATCCCCATTTTACAGATGTGAAAACTGAGGTTAAAAAAAGTGATTTCACTGAGGACATACACTGCAAATGGCAGAGCCAGTGTATGAATCTAGTGTGTATCTAGAAATGTGTATCAGTTAAGTGTTCTTTTCACTTCTCAGTTTGATGACTCTGCAATTGACTGAAAAAAAAAAAGGAATCTAGAAGCCCAACAAATTTTTTGAGAAGCAGACAAAAGGTGCCAGGAGTTATTCTGATCTAACTTCTAGGAGGACCCAATCTTCACTGATGGGGAAAAAATAAAAATACTAACATACTTGTGGCAAATCAATGCTTTTTTTCAAAATCCTTACTCATAAGTTCATTCATTCAGCAAATATTTATTGAATGACAATTCTGCTTGATACTTCTTTCAGCCTCAAGAATAAAACTGGGAAAAGTCCTGCTTGCCTCTGAGGGGTAGAGGAAGAGACACTAAAGTCTCTACAGTTTATTACTTTGTTTGTTAGATAGCCATATTGCGATATAATCTACACACTATAAAATTCACCCACTTAAAATGCACGATTCAGTTGTTTGATCACATAGCAAGCTTGTATGACTGTACCACTACCTGATTCTTGGTCAGTTTCAAAGGGATCTTTAATTTGTTAGAAGTGTTAAGTGCTATGAAGACAAATAAGTGTGGAAGGGTGAAGATGCTGGTGGTCAGGAAGGGACCACCTGATAAAGGGATATTTGAACAAAATGCTGCGTGAGTGAGCAAATGAGACATGGATTTTTGGGTGAAGGACAGCTCAGGGAGAGGAAATGGTGCAAGACCCCAAGGTGGGAACAAAGGAAGAACAATGAAATCAGTGATTGAAGGGAGGAGGACCAGAGAGGAGAAGGCCTCACCGGAGAGTACGGGATTGTGTGTTAGAGCATCTAATTCAAGGCCTGGTACACAGCAGGTGTTCAGTAAATGAGAGCCATGATTATTATGCTTGTTATTCCTGTTCTTACCTTGGAGACACCAGGCACCTAGCTTCTGGAGCACAGGAGCGCCGCTTCACCTTTGCATCCTAGAGACTGGACTAGAACTGTGTATTCCCTGCCGTCACTGAATACTCATTGAGTGAAAGAATGGTTCAGTCCGCTTTCGTCTTCACTTGCTCCAAGGACAAGCAGGGGTAGGTGCCGGGATGGGCTGATAAACCACAAAGACAAATTAATACTGAACAATACTTGTTAAGTATCCCCACAGAAAGGACATTATTTCCTCTAACGGCTTCAAAGTTTCTATTTCCGTGAGAGGTGGGAGGTGGAATGAAGAGATTTTTTTTTTTCTCTCTCTCTTCTGGGTCCCTTGTTGAAGGCAGTTCTGTGATAGGGTTTCTTTATAATTGGGCAAGGGGGTGTCTGGGTCAAAGTGACAGCCAACGTGTGCTGCTATTACAACACATTACATAAATAACTCTATATAATTGCTACCATCCATCAATTTAGGGAGATCGGTGGTGAGAGACGCTGCCAGTTTCTTGGAATGAAACCTAAAGCTCCAAATAGCTCATTCAGTCACACGCACTAATCAATGCCAGTTTTTTGTTTTTTTTTTTTAAGGGAGGGTAAAATTGGTCTGGTCACCAATTCAACCTTGAGAAGGATTCCCCTGTGTATGTTTTGTAGGAGTTTGCAAGACTTTGCCCAATGCTCACTTAAAAGGATTTTTTTTTTCTTTTTCTCAGCTCTCACCAAACTCTTCTGTATTATAGTATTACTTTGTATTCTGCCTTCCCCTAAGCTGTAACTTGAAGCCTCTACTGAGTTGGCTGAGAAGAGGCAGCTTTCGGATGGATTCAGGTTAATCTGACCACTATAGGCTGCAGGACAGAACATCCTGGCTCCTATGCAGATCTGAGGAGTTCTAAATGTCCAGCGTCTCTGTACACATGGGTCAGGTTAACCTGATTCATTCTCAATTCCTTGTTTCATTCCAGGTTGACAGAAGAGTAACCATGATTTCTAAAAACAAATGGAAAAAACATGTTAGACACGTGTCATTCAAAAAGTGTGAATTTGGAATTAGAAAGGGTTTTCAATGGTCCCATCCTACAGTCTTAAAAACATTTTAACCATGTTTTAAATTAGTTCAGTTCAGTTCAGTTCCGTCGCTCAGTTGTGTCCGACTCTTTGTGACCCCATGAATCGCAGCACTTCAGGCCTCCCTGTCCATCACCGTCTCCCGGAGTTCACTCAGTTTCATGTCCATTCAGTCAGTGATGCCATCCAGCCATCTCATCCTCTGTCGTCCCCTTCTTCTCCTGCCCCCAATCCCTCCCAGCATCAGAGTCTTTTCCAATGAGTCAACTCTTCGCATCAGGTGGCCAAAATACTGGAGTTTCAGCTTTAGCATCATTCCTTCCAAAGAGATCCCAGGGCCGATCTCCTTCAAAATGGACTGGTTGGTTCTCCTTGCAGTCCAAGGGACTCTCAAGAGTCTTCTCCAACCCCACAGTTCAAAAGCATCAGTTCTTCAGCGCTCAGCCTTCTTCACAGTCCAACTCTCACATCCATACATGACCACAGGAAAAACCATAGCCTTGACTAGACGGAAAAGTATAGTTAATTCACAATGTTGTGTTAGTTTCAGATGTACTCAGTTCCCCGTGTTATATAGTAGGTTCTTGCTGTTTGTCCATCTTATGTATAGTAGTGTGTATATGTTAATTCCAAACCCCAAATTTATCCCTTCCCCACCTTTCCCCTTTGGCTACCATATGTTTGTTTTCTATATCTGTGAATCTATTTCTGTTTTGTTAGTAAGTTCATTTATATCATTTTTTTAGATTTCACATATAATTGATATCATATTTGCCTTTTTCTGTCTGACTTACTTCACTTAGTATGATAATCTTTAGGTCCATCCATGTTTCCACAAATTAATTATTTCATATTTTTTTATGACTGAGTATTATTTCTTTGGAAATACATCATTATTTCACTGTATATATATCACGTCTTCTTTACCCATTCATTTGTCAGGTCCCTTCTTACTCTTAAACCCGGTCAATTTGATACACTAGACTGTAAGTATACCCTGGGGGCAAGGGCTATTTGTTACATCCTGTTTCCCCAGGGCCTAGGATAGTGTGTCTGGCACACAGTGATAGAATACTTTTATTGAACTGATATTGAAGTAATGAAGTCACATTCTCATAGACAGATAATGAAATCAAACTGCATGTTCCAACAAAGGCTCTTCGGAGCAGAGATAGTCAACAGCTGAGGTTTCCCAGGTGGTGCAATTGGCAAAGGACCTGTCAAAATAAGAGATGCGGGTTCGATCTCTGGGTTGGAAAGATCCCCTGACCTGCCAACCCACTCCAATATTCATGCCTGGAGAATCTCATAGACAGAGGAGCCTGGCAGGGCTACAGTCCATGGGGTCACAAAGAGGTGGACATGACTAAAGCATCTTAGCACATATGCACAGTCAGCAACTTGTTTTTCAGTAACCCTGAGAAAGTCTGCAAGCTCCTGGAATGTGGGTACCTTGTTTAATTTCCATGTGCATGGACCACAGGTTCTTATGGGGGGTCGTGATGGTGGAGTAGGGGATGTACTCAACAAGTGTGTGGTACAGACACAGCCAAGAACTTTCCACCCTCAGCACCTACCTAATCTGGTTTTATTTCTCCATGAGAAGTTTGCCCTCTTTGAAAACAAAAAAAAAAAAACAAGTTAGTAATGGTCTTAAGACCATTTAGGCGGGGATCCTACATGAAGACAGGACAGGGCACCTCTGAAGTCCCTTTGGCTTCATGCTCCCTGCTCTTTCTAGGTCACCCAGACACATTTGTCTGAATGAATGCTTGATGCTCTTCAGGATGGTGTAGTCTATTATATTAGTCACAAGTACTTTTGTGGATAATTAGTAGGAAATGAAAGGATTCAAGGATGATTTGGCGCTTCCAGAAATCCTTAGAAGTTCTTTTGGAGGGAAAAATAAGTACGTCTTGCTAAAAACCCTCAAGCCAAGTGGCATTGTTCTTCTTTGTGGAAAATTACTACTTAGAAACAATGTTATGAAATGCGCCACCCTTTTGGGGGCAATGACATTTAAATGTTCTTGGGCTAAACAAAATCTGGCCAGTGATAGTTTTACCTTTTCTAGGTACTGGTATAAAGGGATGGTGACATCAGGACCTCTTTCTTCCTGGCAGACGGCGTACCAAAACGGTAATAGGAATGAGATTGTCTCCTATTTGAATAGCACTCTACATTTTCACCTGGCTTCCCAGGTGGCACTAGTGGTAAAGAACTTGTGTACCAATGCAGGAGACTTAAGAGATTCAGGTTCAGTCCCTGGGTGGGGAAGATCCTCTGGAGGAGGGCATGGCAACCCACTTCAGTATCCTTGCCTGGAGAATCCCATGGACAGAGAAGCCTGGTGGGCTAAAGTCCATGGGGTCACAAAGAGTCAGACATGACTGAAGTGACTTAGCATGGCGCTACATTTTCATGAACTTCATTCATTTACAGTATTATTTGATCTTCAAAACCAGCTTGTAAGGATGGTAAGGCAGGAATTGGGCTGATGAAAGTAGGGAAGGTGGATGATGATGTACTTGGGGTCTCCCAGTTAGAGGGCGACCCAAGAGCTCAGGTCTCCCAATTCCTTGGAAGCCCCATTTCCACTAGGGGAAGGTCCATGAGGAGGGGAAGAACCCCTCTTCCCAATTTTAATTTCTGTGGCAGTGGTTGATTAAGCCTTCAGAAAGATTCTCTTTATTTCTTCTCCTAGGAGTCTGTGCTGCTGTTTGCCCAAAACAGACATAAACAAAATAAAGCAAAAACCAAACACATACAAAAGCAAACAACATTCTGACCAACCTTGTCAGGTGTGTTGGCTTTGGAGCTGGTGGCACAGAACACAGGACTTCCTTGTTCTTGCCAATTTCCCCCAAAGCACTGCTCATCTCCAGTTTGCCCTGATCTGGTCACGTGTCACCACTTTCCAATGTAGGTACTTCTGCCCCTTGGGCTGCCATCCACAGATCTGGCTTTGGAGCCCCTTTCTTTTCTGCTCTGCTAACGTCCTTGAAGACATCCCTCTTTCTCTGCCGAGTCTCTTTCTCTCTGCCTGTCCCCCTCTGTCCCTGCTCCACACATAGGCCTGCAGCATGTCTCATCTGAGGACTCCTCTTTCCTCCTCTTCCACAGTCCATCTTCTCAACGCTCCAGCATCCTCTTAAACCTGGGTCTATTTACTGATCCCCATCAGGGAAAGTCAAACTCTATGCAGTCTGGCACAGGGGCCCTTGGTGACCCAGTGCCAACCAGCCACCTTCACCCCAATCAGTCACTCACAATGGCCTGGAATGAGCCTTAGGCTCCAGCCACATACTTCTGGCACGGCCATGTTATCTTAACAACTATTTGACCAGAGATGAATTAATAATCTGTATTATTAATATGCCTTTCATTACCTGAACATTATTGATATTCATTTACATAACAAATCGCAGGCCACAGGCAGTTTCTTCAAAAATCCACCAATCAATAAAGTGTTAATTGCACTTTTCCACCTTTAAGACTTGGCTCATACGTTTCCAAGCATAGAAATCTAATTAGTCAATTTTCAAGCGTTAATGCACGGGCTGTTACCTCCAAGAAAGCTTCCAATCTCAATTTCTTTAGAAAGTGGGTCTCGCCCACAGTCAACAGTTGGTGCCAGGGCCTTGCTTGTTTGCAATGTTGCTCATCTATCTACCTCACTAGGGTGTGAGTTCCCTGTAACTCAGACTAGACCTTAGTCATTCTCATGTTCTCTGCATCTAGTGTAAAATAGGCACTCACAAGTTTTCACTGAGGACTTCCCTGGTGGCGAGGTGGATAAGAATCTGCCTGCCAATGCAGGGGACGTGGGTTCGATCCCTGATCGGGGAAGACCCCGCATGCCTTGGAGCAGCTGAGGCCATGAGCCACTGAAACCCATGGACCCAGAGGCCATGCTCTGCAGCGAGAGAAGCCTCCACAATAAAGACTAGCCCCACTCGCCCCGGCTAGAGAAAGCTGGAGCACAGCGACTGGGATCCAGCATCGTCAGCATAAATAAATTAATAAATTAAAAAAAATAGTCTTAAAAAAAAGTTTTCATTGAATTGACTCCAGCACCATGTGAATTATATCTAAATGCCTCAAACATCTGTCTCCTCTTCTCCAGGGCATGGTTATCAAAGAATACTGAAATATCCAGAGCAGTCCAGTTGATACTTATTTACCAGGGTAGCAAGAAGACAAAGCAAAAATAAAAAGGGTTCTGACCTTGCAGTTCCTGCCCTTTGTGGACCCTCGAATTCTGGGCTCACATAAGGGCCCTGGAACACTGGTGGGAGGAAAAATGGGCTAACTTGAAGGAGCTTCCTAAATACACAAACTGTTGGCAGCATATCTTTGTAAGAAAGGAAAGAGGTAGGGCTCTGAGTCTAGAAGTCTCTCTCTTGTCTTGTTTTGTCCCTTGGGCAACACTCTGGGCAAGTTCGTTGGCTCCTCTGAGTTTTGGGGTTAATTGTGGCTTTTTCATAGGCTTATTGTGAAGGTGGTCCTTAAAAGCCTTGGGCCTTTAAGACATGGAGACACTGAAAATGTGTAAGAGGGAAAATGATAAGTTGGTTCCAGGAAGATCAGACACTCTGAAAGAATATTTACCCAAAAGTAAGAACCTATGTTTTACAAAAGTCTTGTAAATGAATGCTTTCAACAGCTTTGTTTATAGCTGCTCAGAGCTGGCAAGAACCCAAAAGTCCATCAACAGAAGAATGGATGAACAACGTATGGTATCTTCATTCAATGGAATACTGCTCAGCAATAAAAAGGAATAAATGACCGACATATAAAATAAGGATTAATCTCAAAAACACCCTGAATGAAAGAAGCTAGACAAAAAGAAAGCAATACCGTATGATTCCATGTATATAAAATTGAAGATCACAAGTTGAATCTTTGGTGAGAGAGATTGGCAATGGTGCCTATGAGGGCAGAGATGGGGAAGAGGCATGAGGAAATGTTCCAGGCTATTGGCAATGCTCTGAATCTTGATTGATGTCTTTGTTTCATGAGTGTCTGCATGGTTAAAAACTCTTCAGGTGGCTCAGGGGTAAAGAACCCACCTGCCAATGCAGGAGACACAGGGAAGCAAGTTTGATCCCTGGGTCAGGAAGACCCCCTGGAGAAAGAAATGGCAACCCACTCCAGTATCCTTGCTGGGAAATCCCATGGACAGAGGAGCCCCAGGGGCTACAGTCCATGGAGTTGGAAAGAGTTGGATACAATTGAGCACACACTCCCTCTCTTTCCTCCATTTAATTGTATACTTAAGATCTGTGCAGTTCAGTTATGTGAACATTTGTCAATTAAAAAAAAATTTGAGAAAAGTTGTGCAGAATCATTTAAGACTAGACTTGGAAATAAGCTTGCAGTATGGTGAATCCATGAGCTTGGCAGTCCGTGGGGCCCCAGAGGCAACTTCTAGTAACGTCAAGGGAGATTTCCAAGAGGAGGAGATATTTGGGGATGAGTTATGAAAAAGTAGGTAGGAAGCCACCAGATGGGCCAGGAAGTAGAGTTTGTTTCAGGAAGAGGGAAAGGAGAACAATGGCTACAGGTTGGAAAGAGGTGGGAGGATGTGCAGAGGATACTGAGGAATTGTGGGTAACCAAGGGGATGGCAGTTTCAGATAGCCAGCAAGGCAGAGGGATATGCAGGGCCAGGTGTCTGGAGACAGAAATTGGAGAGAGTGGTCAGCATCAAAGGAGTAGGTAAAACATTTGGGAATGGATGAGCTGACTCAGAAAGTTAGAACAACATATCCTATGTGGTGTGAAGATGAGCTAGGCTCTTGCTCATACCAACAAGGTGACTTGATGGCTTGGCTGGCTTTGACCTGGTCTCAGCAGCTGAGGGTGGACATGAAGTTGACTTCACGTGCAGACTGATGGAAACAGTGATCTTTCTTTCTTTCAGGAGGTGTCCAGGGAAAGCAAATATAGTGACCTTTCTCTCGAGCGGTGTAATGTTGCCACCTCCAGGGATGGAACTTCAAGCACTGGGTTCTTTAGGCTGAGTGGAACAAGACCATCTCTCAGTTCATGAGTAAAGAAGACCCAGGAAAGGAAGAACATCCTAAGATGACCAGACTCATGTGGCTTTGAGCCTCTTGATGACTGCTACCTAACTTCTCTATGCCTCAGTGCTTTATTTGTAGACAGATAATTGTACTATTTATAACTATACCGTAGGGTTGTTATGAAGATTCAATGAGTTATATTTACAAAGGACCCAGAGTGGCTCTTGGCATATGATGATATAAATGTTTTTCAAATAAATCTATGTAAATTGTGAAATAAAAGGCAGGGTTGTCAATGAAAAGAGCCTTAAAAAGAACTTCCCAAGTATTCTGGTGGTTTACTGGTAGGAGAAAATTTCCAAAGGAAGATCAAATTAATTTTTAAAATAAACTTGTATTTTAGACTTACAGAGAGTTCCTCGACAAAATAACTTTAAGAACATATGCCCAGGGACTTTCCTGGAAGTCCAGTGGCTAAGAATCTGTGTTCCCAATGCAAGGGGCCTGAGTTCAATCTCTGGTCAGGGAACTAGATCCTACATGCCAAAACTAAGAGTTTGCATGCTGCAACAAAGATCTAAGATCCTGCATGCCACGACTAAGACCCAGTGAGCTAAATAAATAAGCAAAATGAATATGAAAAACACATTTTTAAAAATACGTGCCCAGCACTAGCCATGTGCAAAGTGCTAAGCTGGGCTCATGGGTGGGGATGGGGTGGGGGTGAGGTGGGGAAGGGACGGGAATCCTAGAGCAATGGCTCACCTAACACCTATCAATCAGAGAGGAAAGAGGCACTTATGTTCATGTTGCTGTTGTTTAGTCACTAAGTCATGTCCAACTCTTTTGTGACCTCATGGACTGCAGCCCACCAGGCTCCTCTGTCCATGGGATCTCCCAGGCAAGAACAGCGGAGTGGGTCGCCATTTCCTTCTTCATGAGATCTTCCCAACCCAGGCATTGAACCCACATCTCCTGCATTGGTAGGTAGATTCTTTACCACTGAGCTGCTAGGGTTGAATTTGTGCTCATACATTTAGCCAATGACTGTTGAGAGCCTACTAAGTGGTCAGCACCATGATAGGTACTGAGGATCCGGTGGAAAATTCCTGCATCCAGCAAAGACTCCTGGGCACCTGTTGTGTTCCTGGAACTGTGGCAGGCACCAGGGCCACAACAGTGAAACTTACCATTCATGCAGGTTGCTATTATAAGAAACAGAAGAGATATGCATGTCAAGCACTGTGTGAGCAAGGAGGATCGTATCTACCTGGGAGAAGGATGGGGCAGCCTTTGACAGGTGGAGAGATGGATAATTAGGGAATCTAGCCTCCCTCCAACAAAGGCTTCTGGGAAAGATATGCAGCCTTAAAAAGGCCTGAGACCTTGTACCTGAACCTGATTCCATGGTGACATCATGCTACTGACCCGGGAGTAAAGACATCAAATCAATTTATTTCTCAGCACCTGCATTTCAGAGAGAAAGGGTTGAGAGTGAAAGGAGGATGGGAGTGTGTGGGAGGAAGAGAATATGAGAGGGAGATTGGGGGTGGCTGGTGGAGGGAGAGAGAGGGAGAAGAGAGAAGGGAAAAGGAAAATTACGTTTTCTCTTCTTTTTAGACAGAAGCAATGTCTGAAGGATTTCTAGAAGCTTGGTCCAGGCCTTTAAACGTTTCATGACTCAGATCATCGATGGCTGTTGATTTCCAAGTTCTTCCTACAAGAACACAGGGTCTTGTTCCTTAAAATGACCCAAAGAAGGTTGCAAAACACTCACATCAGAAACCACTTTATTTTTAGTTACTTTCTCCCCTTCCTCCTGTGAGTAACTTCTTATCAGATGAAGGCGGCACAGAAACCCTGTGACCAGCTGGCCTTGGGTCCCCAGAGGGGAGCGGGAGGGGGCTCCTTCCTGTGACTCTCAAGTCCCCTCCCCACCTTCCATCTCATCTGTTGTTATTCCCTTCTCAGATACAACGAACTTTCAGAAGACCAAGAACCTGTCTGAGTCACTTCATCCCAGCTCACACCCAACACACAGGAGGTATTCAGATCCTCACAAATGATTGGCTACAAGGATGAGAGAAGCCTCTCGTTACACCAGAATCGTTGTGTGAGCATCAGAGGGTGTCTCTTCTGTAAACACTTTCAAGGGTGCATGTTATCTCGAGACTGGCCGATCATGGAAAACAAAGACCCCCAAGGGCTCCATGTATTTTATCTTGTTCATTGAGATTGCCGGCTCCTGCCTGGTGCTCACTATCTCAAGGAATAGATTCACCATCCTCAACCCTCTTCCCTAAACCTGCTTTTAATTAATTTTCTAAAATGGTACACCTTATCTCAGACACTCAAATTAGCAAACTACCAGAGATTCTTGACTTCTAACTCCTCACATGATTCGTTACCAACTCGGTAAATCCTGCCACTTTGATATTTCTCTAAAGTACCTGAGCCCTCCTCATCCAGCTCTGAACAATTCCTGTGCCTCCTGTTGAATTCTTTGACTCCTGTCTTTCGAGCACTCATGCTGGCCGGTGTCTTTCTGTGGCTCAGACCCTCTGCAGGTTATGCGCGCCTTTCATTCGAGTCTAGAATGGAGAACGTACGCTCTCCTTAACACAGCTCGCTGATTTCTTCAGACCACTTTGCTCCATCCTCCGCAGCCCCCAGACTACTTGTCTGTCATAACAAACTTCTTGTTTCCTGAAAACACCCACCAGCTTCTTTCTTGTTTTGTGCTGGTTGAATCGTCTCAAAGTGCGGGGGAGGAGTGACCTCAGTGGGATTTGGCGAATAACCTCATCCCGCTGGTCCTACCACCGCCGCTACAACTGACCAGAAAGAAGCCCCAGCTGGGTAAACCCACTACCATCAAAATACCACAAAGGTCACCGCAGCGTGAACTATGTGAGCTTAATACTGTCAGAAATTTTGCATCTCTACTAAAGAAAAAAAAAAAACACAAAAAGAAAAATCTACACGTTAACATTAGCCCTTACAGATTTAAAATAGCTTCATTAATAGAAAGCTAATAAAGGTCAAAGCCCTGAACCGCACTGAAAAACCACCAGTAGACTCTCTTGGCAATTTCACGTTTCAGATAATTTTTATGACACTGTGATACCTTGGACCTTAAAATATGAATGCTCTCTTCCTCCAAACACCAACTGCCTACATACTGCTTTTCTACAAACTTCCACCACACCCATACATAAGACATAGGAAAAAGGAATCCAAAAAACAACTGTGGATAAGACCATTTGGCATCTAACATCATCCTTGCAGGATCATCTCAAGCTTGATTGGAGAAGCCCACAATTCCATGACTGACAGGTCTTTAGTAGGACATTTAGCCCAGTTCACTGAACCAGGGATAAGGTTCAATGAGGTCAGGACCCCCTCTGTCAACAATCAAAAAGTTACTGCTTATTAGCCAATTTTATATTCAGTCTGGGATGGTTTTTGATTAAATTGCCTGCAAATACCTAGTTCCTTGAATTCTCATTTGAACTGGTTTTAATATCTTGTTAATGAAAGAATTGAAAAACATTTTGGACACTGTTGGGGTTTTTTTTCCATTTTTAAATTTTATATTGGAGTGTAAATAATTTGCCATATGTGTTAGTTTCAGGTGTACAAGTAATTCAGTTATACATAGACATATACCTACTCTTTCTCAGACTGTTTTCCCATATAGGTTTATTACAGAGTCTTGAGGGGAGTTCCCTGTGCTATGCAGTAGGTCCTTATTGATTATTCTATTTATTTATTCTTAATTTTTAAAATTTATTTATTTTTAATTGGAGGATGATTGCTCCATAACATCCTCTTGGTTTCTGCCATACATCAACCTGAATTAGCCATCGGTATACATACATCCCTTCCCTCTTGAATCTCCCTTCTACCTCCCACACCATCCCACCCCTCTAGTTTGGACACCGTTTTCTATTTGTAGGAAAGCCATGCTTTTAGCTTTGTGAAGATTATACTCTAACAACACTCTTGATGCACATACTCTTGGAAGTGAGAGAGCTGTTACTCTGGATTTGTCTAGCCCAGCCTTGTCTTGTGTGTCTCCTTTGGTGGAGGCTTCTTGGCCTCCTCAAAACACCTTCTGTTTCACAAGTTCTCCCTGCCTCCTTCACCCTCCCCATCTCCTTCCTTTTAACAGAACTTTGAATATAACTTATATTGTAGCATGAATTAAACTGCACTATTGGGACTTCCCTGGTGGTTCAGTGGTTAAGCCTCTGTGCTCTCAATGGATGGGGCCCAGGTTCTATCCCTGGTCAAGGAACTAGATCCTACACACTGCAACCAAAAGATCCTGCATGCTTCAGCTGAGACCCAGTACAGTCAAATAAGTTTTTTTTGTTGTTGTTAATTGCTCTATGGGTATTTACCTGTGGGTCCTCCCCCATCAACAGCCACAAAACTGAGAACAAGTGCTGAGTCTGTTTTTCATCAGATATCCCCTTGAGGGCCTATAGATCCAAACAGGCATTCAGTGAAGATTTTAGAATGAATGATGGATGAATGAATGGATAGATGAATTGCACAAGACACTTTGAATACCAAGATGAATAAAATCAGTTGACTTGTGAAGAGACAAGCTTGTATATGGATAACAAATCCAAAGCTCGGTTGAATATATGCCTGTCTTAGCTGTAATTTCAGATTCACACGTGTTCCCATTCCTTTTGTCTTGTGTCAGGAGAGCTTTAGGTTCCCATTGTTGGTGTAGGTATGTATTTTCCTTTCCATGGGGATGGCTGTTTGATGATTGACTGTTGTTTGAATAAATCTGACTAATCAGTTTTGTCCTGGGGATTTGGAAACATTAAACTATGTTCTTTGGAAAAGGATATAGTATTATTTCAAGTATAGTTATTATTTCAAGCCAAGTGCTGGCCAAATATCATTACTAACCTATCTCATGAGAAACCAGATGTTGCCAAGGTTTACTTCACTTAATTCAAAGAATATTCAGCATAACATTGTATTTTGTCCAATCTAGGGGGATGGAATTTTAGTATTTGTTGTAATGGGACTAGTTCATTGCATTATTTTCTTACCTTGAATCTCAAGAAACCTTTTCTGTGTTGCCAGTAGAGGCTCAGGTCCTCACTTTGACTACAGTTTCCATGTCTTTATGCCTTCTCCTTCTAGCCTGACTTGGAGTCAGTAGGTGGTGGGGACAGTGTTTGATTCATCCCTGATCCCAAGAACCCGACACCTGAGTAGATTTTCAGTGAATGAATGAGACAGGCTCAGGGTCAGAGTTCACTGTTACTAAAGGATAGTTTCAGACAAGGATAGCATCATGACTTCCATCCAAGTAGAAAGTAGATACGGGCCAAGGATTTCTTTCATTTCATTAATCAGTGAGGGCACCAAGGAGATTTTACAATCAGCTCAGAGGAGAATCCAGAGAACTGACATAGGTACAGATGAGGAGCATGGCAACGGATGTGCAAATAGAGGCAAGACTAGCTTCTCTCACAGTCCAGAGAGAAGTCAACTGCACCCCTGTGGACAGGACAGAATTTACATGTCTATAAACACCAATTAGTTTGCACGGCAATCAATTATCTATGATTTCCAGAGTTGTAAAATAGCTCCCCATGAAATCAACCAGAAAACCTGGAAAACATCCTTTAAACAATACAGAGTTTCCCATTAATGCACACATTTTCCCCTGCAGTTGGAATCTCACCTGTGCTGACAGGTCTGGAGGGAAGGGCATTCGGGCAGAGGTAACAGCTCCGGTCAAGATCTGGCGTCCTGAAGCCTGGTGTTTCTGCAAAGGGAGGGAAGTGCTAAGAAAGACGAGGGCAGAGGGAGGCAGTAGCCAGATCAGAATAGCTCTGCAAGGCCAAGATACCAAGTACAGATCTAGTCCAAACTTTTAAAATTGTACAACACAGAAAACAAACTTATGGTTACCCAAGGGGAAAAGGAGGGGAGAGATAAATTGGGAATTTAGGATTAACCCATACCCATTGGGGCGTCCCAGGTGGCGCAGCGGTAAAGAATCCACCTGCCAATGCAGGAGATGCAAGAGAAATGTGTTTCATCCCTGGGTTGGGAAGATCCCCTGAAATAGGAAGCGGAAACTCACTCCAGTATTCTTGCCTGGAAAATTCCATGGACAGTAGCCTGGCAGAGGGGGGTCGCAGAGTTGGCCACGACTGAGTGACTATTACTGAACTGAAGTCAGCTCTAACTAACTATGCACACATTACTATATATAACATAGATAACCAACAAGGACCTACTGTATAGCACAGAGAACTCTAGTTAATATTCTGTGATAACATATAAGGGGAAGGAATCTAAAAAAGAATATACTGTTAACATGGAATCACTGTGCTGTACACCTGAAACTAACACAACATTATAAATCAACTATACTTCGATTTAAAAGCATTAAATTAAATCAAATAAAAAATATACAACCATATTTTTAGTATCCTATCCCAATTAATATATATTTATTGGAATAATTTTAAGAGTACAAGTTCAGGCCCTTGTTGGCTGTGTGACCTCAGTTAAGTTACTTAGCAGAGCTGTGCCTCAATTTCCCCATCTTTAAAGTGGAGCTGATAACCCAGGGTTGCTGTGATGACTGTCTGAGTTCATAGGATAAATTCAAGGGGATTCTGCACATAGTAAGTACTCAATAAATGTTAGCTCAAAATGTAAAATATACTCATGAATAGGAAGGAAAACAAATGGGATATAAAGTATGTGTAAATAAAGTTCCTATGTTTGTCCTTTTGCACTCTGTGGATCAGCCTGACCACCCAGGGGTATGTGAACCTCAATCCAGAGATTATAGACAGGAGGCTTGATAAGATCTGTGGGTTGTTGAGATGGAGGGTATTGAGATGGAGAAGGGGCAGGGCACAGAGACCAGAGAAGGGGTAGTATTTCAGCTGAGGAGAGAGATAGATGGGCTTGAGGTAGGGTCCCCCTGTGGGGCATGAGACGAGCTCATTGAGAACAATGATAGGGGCCCCTGTCTGATAACCTTCAGACAAGAACTTGGCAGGGAGGGTAGAAAGAAGACAGGGAGACGACTTCTGGTGTGGGAGGCAGATGGTACCTCCAACAAGCTTTGAAGTTGAGAAGACAAGCAAGGAATGGTCAGAGCAGGAAGCTTTCTGGGCAGGGCGCTCAGGTACCGTCACCTCCACTGCTTTGAAAGAGACCAGTGGCTCGAGCTGCTGCGTGCTTGCATTAGCATTTGACAGCGCCTATGATCAGCCACAGTGTTAACCATTCTTTTTAGGCTCACTCTTCTTCAAAGATAGAGTGCTTGTTACTTTTCAGAGAGTAGTTACTGTATTTAGTCTTCCCAGTTAAACCTGTAGGAGTTATTATCTTCTTCATTTTACAGATGAAGAAACTGAGGCTTACGGGGGTTAACTGGCTTGAACTGTGAAATGACAAGCTCAGTGTAAGCACCTTGCTACAGGATCCCAAAGAGCATATGCTCTTTTGTGTGTGTGTGTGTCCATTGTCTCCTGCTAAAGCTGAGAAAGCTGTGCACCCTCTTTATATCCTGGCTACGTGAGTTC
The DNA here is from genome assembly GCA_006410935.1 of Redunca redunca. Taxonomy (NCBI): domain Eukaryota; kingdom Metazoa; phylum Chordata; class Mammalia; order Artiodactyla; family Bovidae; genus Redunca; species Redunca redunca. The sequence goes on along the minus strand of SJYQ01009076.1, from coordinate 285,331 downwards.
TCAATGTCCTTTCCAGAAACAGCTTTCCCCCAAACTCGGGGGGTACCCGTCTGAAGAGCAAGTCATCCTAGCATCTATTTGTGAAATAGGAGGGAAGGGGGCAGGGGCATGACCTTTAAAAGAGTGACAGTCACTGAAGATATGACAGAAGCTGATGAGAAGCGATTAGGTGCAAGAGGGCAGAGGAGTTGACTTCCAGGGGCCTTGAGCCTCAGCATCTGCTCGCTGGAACACATCAGCTAAATTACACACCTCCAGGCACCAAGACGCCTCCTCAGTTCAGCTCAGTCACTCAGTCGTGTCCGCCTCTTTGCGAACCCATGGACTGCTGCGTGCCAGGCTTCCCCATCCACCACCAACCCCCAGAGCTTGCTCAGATTCATGTCCATCGAATTGGTGACGTCATCCAACCATCTCATCCTCTGTCGTCCCCTTCTCCTCCTGCCCCCAATCTTAGGTTGACCATAAAAGGTCAAAAGGGCAGTGGTCCTGGAAATCTCCACTCCTTCCCTAAATAGTCAGAATAATCCTTCCTCTTATTAGCCTGTGACATTACCCAGCCCATACAAAGCTGTTGTTTAGTCACCAAATCACATACAACTCTTGTGACCCCATGGACTATAGCCTGCCAAGCTCCCTGTACCCATGGGATACTCCAGGCAAGAATATTGGGATAGGTTGCCATTTCCTCCTCCGGGGATCTTCTTGATCCAAGGATCAAACCCATGTCTGCTGCATTTGCAGGCAGATTCTTTACCACTGAGTCACCAGGGAAGCCCACATTTCAGGCTGCTCTCATGCTTTGAGACAGACTGCATTCTGTCTATGGAATGTCTATGGAACTCCCAAAGTAAATCCACTTCTTACCTGTCACTTTGCCTCCCGCTCAATTCCTTCTGCACTGAGACATAAAGAACTTGAGCTTGATTCAGTCCTGGGGCCAGGTGTGCGATTTTAATTAAAAGACAGTGGATTTGATTCTCGCTCCCCTCTGCTGCAGCAGGGACCCCAATAAAACCTTGCTTGAAAAAAATAAAAAACAGTGGGTTCAATTCCCAATTTGAGTTTCAATCCCTGGGTTCGAAACCCATCTGAGGTGTGTGGTTTCACTTGCTTGAAAATTCTTCCCAGTACATCTCTTCCCCACTCAAGAATCAGACAGGGTGGGGAGAAGCCTCATGAGGCTCCAGAGACCTAGCAAACAGCCCCTAAAAAGGCATGATCTATGCAAGCAAAGGTAGAACAAGTCAGGGAGGGACTGGGAGAACCCAATCCTCTAAGAAGATTCAAGCTTCAGAAGGATCAGCCCCTAGAAAGCCACCTTTGCCCGGTCCCGTCCCCTGCCCCTCCTCACCCCCCACCCCCAACCCCCAGCCCCAGGAAACTCAGGTCTTTGCAAAAGAGGCAAATCATTTGTTTCTAGGTACCTGCACTGGGCTTCTCAGGCAGCGCAGTGGTAAAGAATCTGCCTGCCAGTGCAGGAGACGCAGGAGACATGGGTTCGATCCCTGGGTTGGGATGATCTTCTGGAGGAAGAAGTGGCAACCCACTCCAGTATTCTTGCAGGGAAAATCTCATGGACAG